>CM034352.1:43855992-43986474 GCA_019925275.1 Mytilus edulis
TGATGATAAAGCATTTTAAAAAGGAGGTATGTTCTTGCTTGTCATAACTCAAAATATTGTCTAAAATTACTCAAATTTAGGTATTACCCTCCTTTCTTTCATAGCTGTTATTTCAATGAACGAAAGAATGATAATATCTAAATTTGAGTACGTTTAGACATTGTTTTGAGTTATGACACGCAAGAACACGTTTAGAATATTGATTTAATGTTAAGGTTAGAATGAAATGCATCGTTTGAAATTAAAAACGACGAACGACAAACTATAGACGCATTTACAGCCAGTGTACAGTTGGTCAAAGTTTATGCAAAGTATGTTAGAAACAAATGATCAAAATGTGTGGTCGATGGACACTTTGTATCGTTAGTGTTAGAAAGAAATTCGCTCCAAATAAAATATATTTGTCTTTCGTCTCATTTTTGTGTGAAATTATGACAAAAAGTTCGAATGTAAATTAAATTGACTGTAAGGTGACCTATAGTTGTTATTAATAATTTCTGTGCCCTTTTGTGTTCTGTGAAGAGCTGTCTCATTGGCAATTGTACCACATCTTCTGTTTTTTATACTACAAACATCTCTGTATAGACGGAAAATACGGACAGACAAAACAGAAAATATCCCATAAAACAGGTAAAATATAATCTTGGTGTTCTTATAAACCAACTTTGAAAGATAACTTAGTCATCAGCAGTCCAACAATGAATGTTATTGCACAATTACTTTTATATTTGAAATATCCGGCGGTGCCAAAATTGCAGGATTTTCTTCCCTTACGGAACACCTGAGTTCATCCCCGGTTTTGTTGGGTATCGTGTTGCTAAGTTTACAGTTTTCTATGTTATGTGGACTACTGTTTGTCTTCTCTTCGGTTTCCGTTTTTCGTTATGGCTGTGTCGGTTTGTTATCGACCTTTGAGTTTGATTGCTCCTTTGGTGTTTTATGGCGTCTCTTCAAAATGTTAACTCTCCTTGCAAAAGTAAAGACACATTCTGTACATGGAGGGATTTTTGTACAGTTAAAAATGATGTTGCCGATATAAACAGAGTTATGAGAGTTAATCAGTTCTGTATACACTTTTAGAGAATCGTGTAGCAGTCATGTGTGTTCGTGTATGGACGAGTAGAGATCGAAGAGTGGTCGAATGTGGTCGCGAAGAGATCGGATATTGGTCGAGTTAGTCTGGGATAAAATAAATATAGAAGTCGCAGTGATCTTGAAGCGATCGGGCATTGATCGAGATAATCTGGAAAACCGAGACAAATTAAGTGATCGGGAGACTGGTCTGTCTCAATCGACAAGAATGTTCGGGATGGTCTACCTTGGTCTTCATTGATCTAACTCTCTACCCGAGAGTTTTTGACATGTCAAAAACATTCGAATAAGGATCGAAGAGCCAGTCACTCGAGAAGAGTTCGAGAATTCGTCGAGTAGCCGTCGAATTGATCGGGAAAGGATCGTGTAGAGATCGAGTTTGGTCGGAATACAAATAGTTCACCGATCAGTACTCGATCATTTCGACCTTTGCTCGACTAATATCCGATCATTTTCCGATCAACGACAACCATTACGATATACGTTCAAGATTAAGTGGACCAATGCATGATCGCTTCATTATCATTGCGACTTCTATATTTTGTACATAACAGACCAACTCGACCAATATCCGATCTCTACGCGACCACATTCGACCACACTTCGATCTCTCCTCGGCCATACACGAGTATACATGACTGCTACAGATTCTATAAAAATGTCTTCAAAGTTAGTTTTTAAGAATACCAATATCATTTTTAGCTGTTTAATGGGCTATTTTTGTTTGACTGTCCGTATTTGTGGTATGTCCAGAAATTTTTGTAGTTTAAAAATAAGAAGATATGGTATAATTGCCAATTAGACAACTCTCCACAGGACACCAAAATGACACAGAAATTAACAACTATATGTCACCGTACTGTGGAATGTTAACAAACTCTTTTTATCATACGCTTTTTGATACAATTGAATTTAAAAAATGAGACCAAAGACACATAATTTTTATTTGAATCGTGATAGATAGATAAAAACAGTAATAGAAAAGGTATCGTCAAAGGGTTGCAATTCTATTTTGTGTCAAAGTTTGGGAAAATATGTGACATCTTTATCCTCTTTTTGCAATACTATTAGTAAAAAAGAGAGAGGTTGTTGCCATGGATACACCTAAAAGAAATATCTTGAACCATCCGTACTGGGTATCAGATCTATGGAAAATACTGATTACATACATATGCACATATATGACATTGTATGACATAAACAGTAGGCTTTATTTGTAAGAAAGCAATGAAAAAGGGATGGTAATATTTATGTATATTGCTATCTAACATCAGTACTAATCCAGTGACAAATCTCATGGTGTCTTTTTCAAGAAAAGAGCAGTAAAACTCCCATAACAAATCAGCGTTCTACTTCACTTTCATGAAGTTTTTATAACCATTGGGGTCCTCTTTGTTCAGCTCCTACAAGTCTCTCATACTTTGATTTTGACCTTTGATTAAGAACTTTTCGTTTCAAATTTTCCACGGAGTTCAGTTTTTTTGTGATTACTATTTATACTGGTCACTTTGTCAGCCACTACATCATCTAGATTTTTCGGCACCCTTTGATGTCTACCCCTTTTTGTTTGTTTCTACGCTCTCTTGAAGCTCCGTCACAGCTTTTAACCTGTCTATCTGAGCTATAACCACCTTGCCAAACAATCAAACTACTTTATTTTAATGTAGATATTTTAAATGTATAACTTTACTCAGACCTTCTGTGAACTACTGAATCTGACCAAATAAACGAGGAACGTGTCTATTGGACACAGATAATGCCCAAGCGTGCAGATAACGTTACAAAAAGTCATTACTCTAGAATGGTAAATGTGACACAAAATTCGTACTTGATCTGTGTTTTATTGTATTGCGTTTCATAAAATTTGGTTGAGGTAAAATAAAATTAGAGAACGGAAACTAATTGTTGGGACGTACGGTTACGGTGTTTTACACTTTGATCATTTTTTTTTAAATTACCTTTTGTTGCGTTTTAATTCGAGTCACTGATGAGTCTTTTGTAGATGGAAAGCGCGTCTGGCGTAAAGATGAAATTTCTATCCTGGTATCTACGATGAGTTTATTGACAACCACTGGGTCGATGATCCTGCTGGTGGATTTTAATTACCGAAGGTATCACCAGCTAGGGTTTTTCTAACTCAGAAAAAGATTACATAAGCTGTATTTGGCAAAACTTTTAGGAATATTTGGTCCTCATTGCTCTTCAAAATCGTACTTTATTTAGCATTTTAACTTTGTTTTTGATTCGACTGCTGAGTCTTTCATAAAATCTTTATTACTGAACTAATTTTGAAAACTAGGGTACCAATTTAATCATTAAAGCTAGTAAAATACAGAAAATTAAATACACATTTAGGTAGGTAAAAAATATATAAACTTTTATTGTTTAAGTATTGATGTTTTACGGAATAAAAGATAGGCAGAAGATACCAATGGGAATTCCAAACTCAAAAGTCGAAAATAAACTGACAACGCCATAGCTAACACAGAAAAAGACCAAAATATGACAAAAGACAAACAACAGTTCACAAAACACAACATAGATTATTAAAGACTAAGCAACACAATCCCCACCAATAACAAGTAGTTATCTAAGGTGTTCCAGAAGGGAAAACAGATCCAGTTCCATATGAGGCACCAGTCATGTTACTCATTTTTATTAAGTAGAACTCGTGTGAGTAGTCGAATTCGGTAGGGCACTTTTGATGGAAATGGGGAGAGATTGCAGTTACGACAATTGATACATAACCGTCGTTATATGTGAAACAGATATACCATAACGATCAACCCACTCGTGAATGCGTCCTTTAAATTTAACGAATAACCTATCACTGAATTCAATTTCTTCAAAATAACTTTTAAAATATCGTCATTCGGAGTCTGTTTATACCAATTCAAACATTGCGATTTATTGGCCAAAATCATGTAAGATTTAACTTGTTTTAAAGAGTTACGAAAGATAAGCAAACTAAGCTCGGTTCAAAGGGATTGGTTGATTACCTACGATCAACATTACGATCGTACATGTATCCTACAGGTATCCTTCATGCATTTGGACGGTTCTAGCACTCCAGTGTTTTTCATCATAAATGGGACCTTAACGTTTGTTTAAGTCACTATAAGCATATGACTAACGGTAACACATATAAAATAAATGTTAAGGGGCTTTCAATTTAGGAAATTGTAATAAATAGCAAATATTATAACAAATTAAAACCAATGAATGATAGTCAATAAAATAAAATTGAGTATGGAAATTTTTTTGCTGGTATTTGTTCATACTTTCGTGAAAACTATGAACCTGAACGGCGATATTTATATGTTCCATTGGTATCTTTCGCTCCTCTTTTATATCTTGACAGACATAATATCTGTAAATGAACTAGCCAAAACCATTCGTAGAGTAAGTTTCAATTCTATAGGCATGATTTTTGTAAAAAATGTTCTAAGATGAACATAAATCAAATGGTTATATTCTATTCTTTCATATTGTTTTAGATAGTTTTTAAACATGCTGCCTCTAGATAATCCATTGGCCGATATTAAAATGGTTAGGGAGAGGAATGGGAAGTTTAAACTTTAGAAAATCTAGTATTTCCACGCCACATATTTCTGAGTCAGTCCCAGGTCAATGACTTCGCCAGTGGTTGCAAAGAGCTAATAACATTTAACTCTAGGTAACATGTAATATGTTATGTTTGATTTATACTTTTTTTTTCTTTTACACTCAGAAAGATTGAGAGCTGTATCTTTTTCTCCTTTATTAGTGTATTGCGCTCAAGATGTATAGTTTTGGGTTGCTGTCTTATAGACGTATACACATGTCGCCGTTTATTTTTCAGTAATACACTGATTGAAGAAGCGCATCCCCTTTTAAATCAAATTTTTCAAATTGTAAAGGAATGGTTTTAAAAAAAAAGGAAATACAATGCTTTACCACCTACCTTTATTCGACATTTCGTCTTCGACTATATCTTTCTGACCACTTGTACCATCAGCTGGCATTTTGCACCCATAAAGTTCTCCGAAATATTTTAAAGCGTCCATGGCAATGGATTTGATTGAAACTACCTTTTCTGAAAGAAAAATGCCATAAAACATTTAAAATTTAGAGAAAATACAGAATAATAACTATAAAAAAAGTTAAAAAAAAGTAAAAGAAAAACAATCAACATAGCCTCTATCAGGTTATATTTTCATTTAGTCTTATCCCTGAATATAAAATAAAACACCAACGTTACGATATTATGAGAAACAATCATACATGTATATTGTAAGTTGGTGAAATCCAAATTGTTTCCTATTATGAAAACAGATATCCGATCAGCCAGTATTTGAAGACATTATTTCCTCATCACATCCTTGACATTTTCTACTACACAGTTAATTAAATTGCAAGTTTTTAAAACGACACCATTATATAATGTTAGCAAATATATAAAATTTACTGCTGTAAAATAATTAAGTTCGTGGAAGAAAATTAAATTATTTGACTTAATATTTGACCCGAAATGGGTTTTTCTTTTGAAGATTTAAATATTGTAATCAAAATGTGTCAAGGTAGTACATGATTTAAGATTTGTCTAGGCTGCTGACAGGTTATTTAATATATACAAATAATATATCGATTCCTTGTGAGATGGTAGATTAAGGCCGTGTATGAGTTTCCTAACATTTGTTTGTGGCACTCAAAACTTATAGAACGAAAACGATAAATTCAGCAATATTTCCGTTTGTAGAGGGGCATAACTCTACAAAGGTGAAAGGGAAGCAACCAAAATTCAAATTTGGTCAGTGTTTTAAGGTTAAAAGTAAATAAGTTTCATAAAATTTGGTTGAGGCTAAACTTAAGTTATGAAACGGACAAAAATATAAGTTTTCTATTTGTAAAAGGACATTACTCTAGAACAGGAACAGTGATGCCGCTAAAATTCAAACTAGATCTGTGTTTTGTGTAAAAGTTTCATAATATTTGGTTGAGACAAAACTAAAGTTCTAGAGAACGAAAACGAAAAATTCCGGGATTTTCCCGTTTGTTAAGGGGCATAACTCTAGTATGATAAAAGTGAAGCCACCAAATTTCAAACTAGATTGGTGTTTTGTGGTAATAAGAAGAGTGTATCAGTTTCATAACATTTGATTGAAGCAAACTAAAGTTAGAACAAAAACGATAATTGAGCAATTTTTCCATTCGAAAAGGAACATAACTCTTGAAGGTAAAAGTGACGCCACCAAAATGCATAATTGATATGTGTTTTGTGGTAATTAGCATTGTTTATACATTTCCTAACATTTGGATGAAGCAAACTAAAGTGTGTACAGTAGTTGTCGTTTGTTTATGTAATTTATACGTGTTTCTTATAAATTTTTTTATATAGATTAGACCGTTGGTTTTCCCGTTTGAATGGTTTTACACTAGTAATTTTGGGGCCCTTTATAGCTTGTTGTTCGGTTTGAGCCAAGGCACCGTGTTAAAGGCCGTACATTGACCTATAATGGTGTACTTTTTTTAAATTGATATTTGGATGGAGAGTTGTCTCATTGGCACTCACACCACATTCTCCTATATCTATTTAGTGAACGAAACCCAATTTCGTTACGTAAGGACGGCCGTACGTTAGGATGTACACACGGACAAGTGAAAAAACGTAATGCCCCTTCCGGTACGGTGTCGGCATAAAAAAAGAGGTGACAACAATGAGTAACATTCATACCGCATAGTCAGCTTAAAACAAGCCCCGAAATGACAAATGTTAAACAATTCAAACGAGAAAACTAACTGCCTAATTGATGTTAAAAATAATGAACAGAAAACAAATCTGCAAAACAGCAACAAATAACACACCTAAATAACAGGCTCCTGATTTGGGGTAGTGATATACAGAATGCGGAGGGGTTTAACCAGTTTGAAGACGAAAACGGTCGCCCTAACCTTGGACAGTAATAAAACGATACAACATAAGAAAAACCTATAAAAGTCAGTTGAAAAAAGCTTAACTCATCAGATGGATACAATTAGAAAGACATCTACCAAAAACTAAAGAAAGTGGACGTGCATCCCAACGACAAATTTTCATTAGGTAATAAAACTCAAAAACAAACTAATAGTATATGTTGAAATTTTCACTTACATTGAACCTGACACATTGCTGCCGTAGAATGTTAGACAATGATAAACTATCAAGACTGTTAAACAACGATACACTATAAGGGCTTCAGAATAATTGGTTTTAATAACGTGGTACAATGTACATGTACTTGTGGATTGTAAAAATTCACTCTTAAAGTGAAATATTTCATCGAATATTCTATAACAAATTTAAACCATAGCTCATTAATGTTTGTATAACAATGGTCTGAATGGGTATTAATTCTATTTTTTTTTGGCTGATATATCAATAAAACATGAGAAATTTCTGATAACAATGTAAACAAGGTAAACATGAGATAATTCCAATAAATTATATCAAATAATTGGTACAGTCTACTCCTATCTTAGAAAAAACAACAGAATGCCTATTATATAGGAATAAAAGAATTTAAGTGAAATGCTCTTATAAAGTTTAACAAATATTTAAATACGATGTTTTGGTGTATTGTTACACAGTCTAATTCAGACCTGTACCAAGTCAGGAATATGACAGATGTTATCTTGGTTTGATGTATTTGAGCTTTTTTTACCATTTGATCAGGGACTTTTCGTTTTGAATTTTCCTCGGAGTTGAGTATTTTATGGTTTTATTTTTCAGATAAGGTCAGAATGTAACTAAAATATTACAAAAACAAAAATAAACAGTAATATTTGTTCGTTAGTCGGGTTAGATAACAAGACAAGTGAAACAAAATATGAAACTAACACGTTATTTTTTCTAGGTTTACCTTCACTGGGAACGTTTAAAGTCCAATAGTAGAAAGCCAATGAAGTTTTAGAAACGAATTAGGTGAAACGCCACTAGACTAAAAAGGACTTGAAATTAATCGCCAAAATCCATTTACAACCAAAATTGACCGAAGGAGTTAGAACCTTAGTTTTAAATTAAAAAGGTACTAGTATGTTAATAACTAATACAGTTGTAAAATGATGCATTGATTTCATTTCTATCAATTTTGCACTCTTACCTACTCGTAATTTGATCATCTAATTACTTGCATAAGATCACTCTCTTTTATTAAGGACATTTTACATTAAATATGACTATAGACACACGCCTACAAATGTGTTAATACCTTAGCGTTTAGGCTATTATGATAAATATTTTCATTACCACTTTTGTAGGATAATCTAAAATATTGTTAAAGTCTTTCATATTTGTGACCTTTGACAATAAATATAAAACCATAAAAATCTTCTATAGTTCTTGCCAATTCTTTAGATATAATCAGCTTCTTACATTTGTTTTATGCATAAGAACGCTGAAAAATATAAAAGATTACACGCTTACCTCTCCACAGAAGTATACTACGGGCATTAGTGTGATTAAGGTGATGATTTTGTGACTTCAATCAAATAAATGTCGATAAGGTGATGAAATTCAAAACAAACTATATGCTAAAAATTGTACTTATATATTAAAAAAAATCAACTGCTGCCAAAGAACACTGATAGGGCTTCAATATCATTTCATTGCTCTTAATAACGCACATGAATCAAAGTACAGGGCAATTTATTTGAACAGATTAATTCTTCATAAAAGTATTTCATCGAATTGTATTTAAACAAATTTAACCCATACCTCATAAATATTTTTTGAACTTAAGGTAGTCACTCACATTATTTACGATATTTGATAATAGACATTTACAAGATATATTGATATTAAATGAAAGATTAATGACTACAAGGTAAACAGGAATTTATTAAACAAAAAGTAAGTCTTTTCTTATCTTAGAATATTCAAAGCAGAATACATTTGATAAATAATAATAATAGATAATTAATGTAAGACAAATCTTTCAAAAACGAATTATTTTACGTATTGGTAAATAGTATAACTTTATCATAATAAACACATATCAAACTTTTCGTTAGACAGGTTGAAACAACTACAACAAAAATAAGCTAATACTTTATTGTTCTATTTATCCTTCAACAGGAATGTTCAAAGACTAATATTTGAAAGCCGGGGCTGTTTACAAAATAGGAGAAGATCTATATGATCAAAAGGATTTTGAAATTTTAGCGCTTAGTCGATTGTGATATATATTTTCATCACCAACTTTACAGCATTATGAAGAATATCTTTGAAGTCTTTCATAATTATGACATTTCACGAAAGATAAATAAACAGCTGCGCCATGAGCGCATGATACGCTCGTCGTCTTGTGTGCAATAATCATAAATAGTTTCTGAGATACCACGTGACATGTGAAAACCACCATTTTATTTAACAAAAAACTCAATAATAACTCTAAAATAAAATTTTGAATCATCACCAAAAAGTATACAGATCTTGAGATAAATAAAAATAAGAAGTGTGTAAAGTCTTAAGCAATAATCATAAATTGTTTTTGAGATACAGCGTGACATGTGAAAGACGGAACGTATTGTATACCATAATACGTCCCGTCAAAATTTTACATATCAAAAGAGTTATAAAGCCAAATAAGTACAAAGTTGAAGAGCATTGAGGACCCAAAACTAAAAAAAAAAGGTTATGACAAATACGGCTACGGTTATCTATGCCTGGGATAAGAAAATCGAAAATGTCAATCTTCTACACAGGAAACTTATAAAAAAATACCATATAATTGACATTCATGTCAACATCGAACTTTGACTACTCGGCTGGTGATACTTAAAACTTGCAAAGGCTTTAGATAAAAATATAGGCCACAGTAGTATACCGCTGTTCAATTGTCATAAAGCGAATATCAATCCGGATCACAAACTAGAACCGAGGTTAACACATTAATTATAACATGTATAAGAGGAAAACAATGGAACAACAGAAACACTGAACTACTACAAAAACAAACTCCAGCATGCACAAAAACGGACTATATGAAAAAAACTGCCATATCCCTGACTTGGTTTATGATGTTTTGAAGAAAAATGGTGTGCTGCGCCTATATTAGCGTCTTACAGAGATTTATTGCATACCATGAACACCCAAAGCCGAATATATGAAAATCAAAGAAACGAAATAGGTGAAAAGCTGTATTACCAACAACATCAATTGTAAACCAAATTCATCTAAGGTCAACTTTGCCTAAGGGAGAATGAGCTTAATTTTGACCCTACGTACACTCATCTAAATGTGTTAATACCTTAGCATTTAGTCTATTGTGATACATATCTACATTATCACCATTGCAGGATAATCGAGGAAAACTTCCAAGTCATATTATTTGAGACCTTTGACAAAACATATAAAGCTACAAAAACGTCTATAGTTATGACCAATGCTTTATGTACGATAAATTTTCTAACAGCATACGAACGTTCGTGAAAATGTCATATTTGTTTTGTTTTGTGTTGAAAAATTTCGATTACACTTTACTTCTCAACTGAAATATATAACGCGCCACTGTATAAAAACGGGAAGTATGTGAACTTTAAGGAAATAAATGTTCATAAGGTGATGAAACTCCAAATCAAACTACTAGTATATGCTGAAAATGTTACTTACGTTCAAAACTGATTCTCTGCTACCATATACTGTAAGGCAATGATACACTGTTAGGGTTGTTGGACAACGGTAAGCTACTAAAGCGTCAGAATCACTTCTTTTATAAGGGGGTGCAAAATACTTGGGAATTTAATTTTACAGATTAATTCTTAAAGTTAAGTATTTTCCTCGAAATGTCTTTAACATGTTTAAACCCATAGCTCATTAATGTTTGTATAACTACAAGTTGCCATTTAAATTTCTTTACGATATATTATAAATGACAGTTTGAAGATGAATTGATAAACCATCAAAGATTTATGATAACAAGGTAAACATGAAGTAATTCAGTAAAAAAATATATCAAATAATTGGTGCAGTCTTTTCCAACCTTCGAAAATACAAAATAGAGTGTCTATTATATAAAAAATTAAAACAATTAATGGGTCAACGCTCTTACAATCTAAAACAAATCCTACAAACACGATTTTGTTTGTGTATTGGCAAACAGTCTATTCGCTTAAAGCCTTTTACTTTATCGAAAAAGGAAAGTATGATAGATACACTTACTTGAAAAGTGAAGATATGATTGCTTTAAATTATCCCCGGGATAACGTATTTGTACGTTTCGGCTTTAAAAGGTTTCGAAAAGCAGTAGGTATTTATATGGGCACTACTTGTGCCCGTTTAATAGCAGATTTATTCATGTATTGCTATGAATATCAGTTTATGACCAAACGCAGTAAAAGCACGTCATTGTCACATTTGGTTGATACATTCAACAATACCTACCGTTATCGTGATGATAGTTTTCGGTAAATAATCCACAGTTCTCTAAATATACTACTAAGTTTAACCAAAGGATTTTACTTTAACCTAATCTAAAATACACAGCAGTAGTTGTCCTTTTCTAGATTTAGACATTTCAATTTCTAAAGGGAAACACCATACTTAAAGTTACGACAAAAGAGACGATTTTTCTTTCCCTATTGTTAATTTTTCTTTTTAAAATTGCGGTGTTCCTTTTCCTCCACCATATGGTATTTACATATCCCAACTGGTGATGGAACTCAGAAACAAACTATATACTTAACTGACTAACTGCTGCCATAGACTGTTGACAATGATAATCTACCAGGGCGCCATAATCACTTCTTTTTAAAAGGTTTGTGCAAAGTCCTTGTGAAATTTTATTTTACAGATAAATTCTTAAAGTTACTCGAATTGTTTTTACAAATTTAAACCAATACCTTATATATATATGTGTATAAATGTATTTATTAATGTTATAATGAACACGTGTATTTATTTTGACAGTTGTCACATAAATAGGTATACCGGTTTAAGGTATACTCTAGGGTAATGAGTATGTCACAAGCTTATGTAAGCGGGAAGAATTATAACAGTAAATCTGTGTGTATTTATGTTCTAAATTGATGTATTCATACTAAGTTTTATGATTGATGTGGATGTTTTTTAAGATTATACATGCTGGAAAAGATAGGTAACAAAGATTTTTGTAGATTGTGTATAATTGGAAATGATATGTTGAAGCAGCGGCTACGGGCGTGCAGACAAACGTTCGTGCATTGTAAATAAAACGAATAAACATGATTAATTGTACTGTCCAGGCGAGCTGATATCCCAAATAGTTTTTGGTTTTTATATAAATATTTTATTTTTGTTTGAGTAGCCGAACAAGAACATAACCATAATTTTCAATTTATTAAAAGAAATTATATTAATTATATTAATTTCTTGGTACAATATTTTCCCATTTAAGAATAAACAAAGCTGTATGACTATAATATGAACATATTAGAAATTTCAAGAACAATGCTCAAATCTTCCAAACACGATTGTTTTGCGTATTGATAAATAGTTCAACTCAGATGAAATAAATAAGAAAGATGTGGTATGAGTGCCAAATAGACAACTCCAAATCCAATGAAAATGTTTAAAAAAGTTAACAAATTTAGGTCAAAGTACGGTCTTCAACACGGAGCCTTGGCTCACATCGAACAACAAGTTCTAAAGGGCACCAGCATGACTAGTTTTAATCAATTACAATAGAAAATACGACGTTCTCATTTATATAAAAAACGAGAAACGAGAAACACCTATGAACCTCGTCAATAAAAGACCACTGATTTTGGACAGTGCATAACGATGCAGCGGGTTTACACGTTTTAACATGCGCATAATAAAACAACATACGCAGGTAAATTCAAATATAATAATTATGTTGTTAGAATTACGGAAGTAAACATATTTTACAAAATACATAAATTTGTTGTTTATAGGAATACAGAAATGAAAATGTATCGTCATACTAAATAATTATCAAATTTGGTACACATTCAAATAAAGTGAGATGAAATTTAACACAAAAACAAGTACTGTTATTAAAACAATGATTAACTCTCAGGTCTGTACGTCATGATGCATGAGCAAGACTATAAGACAATAATAAACCATCAGGGCTGTAAGACATTGATAATCTATCAGGACTGTAAAAAAATGATAAGTATCAGGGCTGTAAAATAAAGATAAAGTATCAGGACTGTTAGACAATGATAAACTATCAGGTCTGTTAGTCATGATGAATTAGCAAAGCTGTAAGACAATAATAAACCATCAGGGCTGTTAGATTTTATTATCTATCAAGACTGTAAAAAAATTATAAAGTATCATGACTGTTAGACAATGATAAACTATCAGGACTGTTGGGCACAAATAAACTATCGGATCTATTAGACAAGGATTAAACTATCAAGACTTCAGAATCATTACTCTTAATATATAGCGTGGTGCAAAGTACTTTGGCAATTCACAGATTCAATTGTACTGTTTAATACTTACATTTTTCACAGAATTGTCTTTATTCAGTTTAAATCCATACCTCATAAATGTTTGTTAAACTTAAGATAGTCATTTAAACGTATTTACGATATGTAATAAAAGACATTTAGGAGATTTATTGAAGATATATGTAAGATTGATCATTATAATGAAAACTTGAAGTCATTCCCCAAAAATATATATAGTTAACTCTAGGAATTTAAAATAAACAAGGCAGAATGACTAAGATATAAGAAATTTAGACAAGCCAAGAGCAACAAATGTGGTGGAGTTTTACATGTTTGATGATGCCCATCGTGGGGACAGTGGTGTAACAACATACCACATAAGAACAGAACGAACTTTGAAACCCAGTTGAAAAGAGCTCATTTCATAAAAAAAGACACAAATCACTATAACAACTTACAATAACACTGAAAATACATTTTGAGAGTACTCACATTTTGAGAGTACTTACATTTTTCACAGAATTGTCTTTATTCAGTTTAAATCCATACCTCATAAATGTTTGTTTAACTTAAGATAGTCATTTAAACGTATTTACGATATGTAATAAAAGACATTTAGGAGATTTATTGAAGATATATGTAAGATTGATCATTACAATGAAAACTTGAAGTCATTCCCCAAAAATATATATAGTTAACTCTAGGAATTTAAAATAAACAAGACAGAATGACTAAGATATAAGAAATTTAGACAAGCCAAGAGCAACAAATGTGGTGGAGTTTTACATGTTTGATGATGCCCATCGTGGGAACAGTGATATAACAACGTACCACATAAGAACAGAACGAACTTTGAAACCCAGTTGAAAAAAGCTCATTTCATAAAAAAGACACAAATCACTAAAACAACTTACAATAACACTGAAAATACATTTTGAGAGTACTAGGACTAACTAAATGCTACTTCGAAGACTAGTCTTTCAAACATAGCGTCACATATTTTGATCTTGTTGTAAAAAAGAATTACATATAGAGTTGACATATTGACATGTTGTTTTCTTCTTTTGACTGATTTTCAAATTTAGATTTGTTTTACAAAACTGTATTTTCCCTATTCCTGTTGGTTTATTTCAATCGAAGGATGCATGTTAAGAGCAAATATCGATCCTCTGAAATTGCTGAAAAAAATAATCAATCATTTAAATCTGATATTATGTACACTATCACTTTTATTGGTAGATGAATAATTTTATATAATCTGAGCACTTAAGGGGATTAATACTATCTATACTGTCAATTGATACTAAAATGATTTCGATTACTATAGTGCCTAACAAGATTTTGTGAGGTAGACGAAATTGACCTTAAAACGATCGTATTGACTTTTTTGCTCTAAAAATAGGTAGATCGGACATATTTTGACTTTATTTAATGACTTACTTAGTTTGGGATTAATTGTAATTAGCATGTTCCAATGAGACTGAAAAATGTTTTTTTTTGAAAAGATGAATAATAATTTTACCTAGCGTAGCGGTGTGTAAAGTATATTTCGGCATTTCTCTCCGAAAAATGACTTGTTGATTGGAATAAAACGTCTTATTTGAAAACTTTTTCTGTTTTTCTCCGCAATTGACTATTAAAAAATAATCTATTTACTGTGTATTTTGAAAATTTTGTGAAAATAGGAGAATTGGCATTTCTTACCTTTCATACCTATACTTTCATTGATAAAACATAACATGGACTCATCCAGTGTCCAGTTTGAAGGTCATTTTAGTTACTGTATGCACGTCCTGATTTAATCAATAGTCATGTATGAAAAGTATAAACAGTTTGAAGGTAAACCAATTATAACTTAACCCAATCAAATTGCGTAATATTTAATAACAATGACCGTTCCACATTATAATAAGTAATAGGGGTAAACTGGGTAGGGAGAAAATGTAAGATATTCAAAATCTATTTTTTAGCGATAACGAATAAAAATTTGTCAACCAAAAGTTTTGCTATAATTTCATTAACATGTCGTTCTGTATTGGTACAGTTTTTTTTATCTTTCATTTATGTATTTAAGGCCGTACAAAGTTTGGGCTTCAAAAGTCCACATAATTATTGACTTTATACAGAAAATTTATCCTTTTAAAACATAAAATGTTTCGAAAACAATACGTTTCTACAAAGCAAAATCATTTCTCAAAACACTGCAAAAAATTTCATTTCGATTGGTACAGGAGTATTGTCATAAAGTGTGTTGAAATGAACAGTGGTATAGCAAACATCGAATTCCCTCACACAATCTTGTTAGGCACTATAGTAAAAATATTAGATCTAAAGTAAAGGGTCATTTTTTGGGACTAAATTGAATACTACTATAAAACACAATGATACCCGAAATAGATATTTTTTGCCACATACACACTTCGAAATTATTTAAGATATCTTGTTGTTAATATATGATATCGAGACTGTAATGTGGCTTATATATCAATTCGTAATAAGAAAAACCTAGATGTAAAACGGAGGCTAATCTGACATTTTTTGTAGGTTTGAATGAATAATTTCATTCAATGAATCCAATAAGTAGAAATCCTGAAGCCAGAATTAAAATTTTCTTATTTACTGATGGGTCCTGTGATGATTTCCAGGGAAGTAAACGTTCTCATCATACCTTCTATCTTTAACAAAAACAGGAGATATATTTCTATTCCAAAATTAAACTCATTTGCGCCAATCAATCTTCTGCTTACCTCATTAAAATAAATTAGGTGCTCCACTTCATTATAAAAACTAAAGGTATCTTTTGCAAAATAATAAACATTAATAGCACAATGTTTTATGAATTTATTCATTTTAACTCTATTTATCAATAAAATGATTGACCTCCTTCCTCCTTTATCCGGGCTTGGAACTTTTAAATTCTATACAGAAATTTCAAATTGTACTCTCATCAAAATTAAAGTATTCCACTTTCTTAATTATGTTCTGCGAATTTAGGCATTCAAAATATGAGTCGCAAAATAAGGCATGCTTTGTGCAAGGACAGAATGTATGATATTGACATGAAAAATGCCCATCCCACCCTGCTCACCTACTTCTGCCGCAAGAACGGGGTAGAATGTAGTGAACTGGAAAACTACAACAAGAATAGGGAACCTTACTTAGCCGAGGTTATGAAGGTTCGGGGTTTGAGCAGGGATGAGGCAAAAACCTTGTTTTTAGCCATCCTAAATGGGAAGAAAGTGGAGATTGAGGAGGATGACCCCGAGGGATTTGCAGATTTTTACAACGGAATGAGGAAAATCATGGAGGCTGTCATTGAGCTGACACCAGACCTCCATGCCTTGGCTAAGGAAAACAAGGGACAGAAAGATTCTACCTATAATATCGAGGGGACGGCTGTTAACTATGTGATGTGCGACCTAGAAAATAAGGCTTTGATTGCGGCCTTTGATTTCCTGGTTGAAGAGGGGATTGAACTAGGTTCTCTGGTTTTCGACGGGCTGATGATTTACAAGGAGAATGTTCCTGTAGAAAGGCTACCTCAAATATTGGAAGGTTGTTCTCAGAGGGTAAAAGAGGTTGTCGGCTGCGAAATAACTTTTTTGGAGAAAGAGATGGATGAAGGGTATGATATCCAAATTGAGGAGAAATCCAGGAAAGGGATTGACATGAATTTGCTTCTGAGAAAAGTGGTTTACCCCTATGAATATATGGGGTCTTTTGAGAGGTTTACCGAGACCAGCTTACCTACCCAGGAAAAGTTCTACAACAAACTGAATGAGAAGGCCTTGACCACCGAGGATTGTAATCATGCAAAAAAGGTATGGGAGGCAGCCGGGGCAAAAAACATGAGGGATTACCACGATCTTTACCTCGGACTAGATGTTACTTTGATGACTGACTGTTTCAACCACCTCAGGAAAGTAAGCAAGAAAACCTTTGGGCTGGATGTAGCTCATTATTTCACCTTGCCAGGGTATGCCTAAGATGTGAAGTTGAAAATGACGGGGGTAAGTTTAGAGCTCCTTAGTGAAATCGACATGCTGCAGACGGTGGTAAGCGGAATTCGAGGAGGAATTACAGCAGCCTCTCACTGCTATGCTATGGCTAATAATCCTTACATAGATGACTACGACAAATGTACGATGAAACCAAGCCCACCAATTACCTTATGTACCTAGACGCCAATAATTTGTATGGCTGTGCTACTGTATGAGCAGGTATATGCCTACCGCTGGTTTTAAATGGGTTGAAAACATCAAGGAGATTCCTAGGCCCGATGAGATCTATCCCGAAAGCCCTGTTGGTTATATCATGGAGGTTGACCTAGAGTACCCTGAAAATCTCCACAAGGACCAAAATGATTATACTTTTGCCCAAGAGTCAATCGAAATTAACTAGGTGAGATAACTTGTACCAAACCTCAATGACAAGTAGAAATATGTAATCCATTCTGCTAACTTGATGCAATATTTGGAGCTAGGAGGGCCGAAGCTGAAAAAGATTCACAGGGCTATCAGCTTCAACCAGAGCCCTTGACTGAAGGAATATGTTGACAAACTGACGGCCTTGAGGACGGCGGCTGGGACAGACTTTGAAAAGGACTTTTTCAAGCTGATGGTAAATGCTGTCTTTGGAAAAACCATGGAGAATCTAAGGAACCGGCAGGATGTTCGGCTGGTAAATAATGAGAAAAAGGCCGTAAAATTGATGTCTTAACCCAACTTCAAGAAAAGGACCGTCTTCGACGAAAACTTTGCTGCTATTCACATGCACAAAAAGAAGGTGGAAATGGTCAAACCTGTTAACCTAGGGTTTACAATCTTTGAGCAGTCAAAAACCATAATGAATGACTTTGTCCATGGTTATCTCAAGCCGAAATATGGCACTAGAGCTAAAGTCTGTTATACCGATACTGACAGCATAATTTGTGAGGTAAAAACCGAAGATGTCTACAAAGATATGGCACGAGATGTCAGGGGGTGGTTTGATACCTCAAATTATCCTTAAAATTACCCCTCACTTTCTGCTCGGGATGGCAAGCGTCATATTTTAGAAGATGAAATTAGCAATTTGGCAATTGGACATTATAGGTTGAGGGTCTAAATAAATGGTAGAAATCCTTGTTCACAATTTGATCCTACCTCACAAGCCGTTGTCTGACAGGGAGCTAGATAGAGCTGTTTTAGACCTTGGCATACCTCATTTCAGAGGGATCTTTATGAGAGATTCCCTACCTACTTTACCTCAACTGGTAAAATGCGGCATTTTAAACCTTGATGATAGCCAAGGACCCCACTGGACTTGTTGGTATAAGAGCGGTAAATCCAATAATATTTTGACCCCTATGGTTTACCGCCTCCGAGAGAAATGTTCCGTTATTTACAACCAAAGATTGACTACAGTACCGACGAAAGGGGACAGTGGTTGTGGACACTTTTGTCTACATATGTTGAAGTTGCTGTCGGAGGGCTGGTCGTTTGAGAACGCAGTTTTCTCGCTGTAAATAAATAGATAAGTTTGGATCTCATTCAAGAAAGCACTTGCCACTCTGGCGAATGCTTCAGGATCTCGATATGAATGATTATCGTATCACGAGCCTGGGTATACATCGGGATAGTTCAGACGCTGTGACCAAACGCTGGGTCACCCAATAACTGAAAGATGAGCTAGAAGAAGCTCTCACTACAACTTCGAAAGAAATTCAAGCATTGAAGAAACAGCTGAATGTTATCGAGAAAGATGTGGCGAAGAGTCTACCGAGGACTGGAGGTAAAATGGTTGGTGGTATAGACATGCAGGGGCATTCGATCACTAACCTCCCATTGTCAGCAACGGCTAACGAACCTGTTACCAAAGGATGGTATGCAAAAAACTGGCAAGACTTGGTAAAAAATCTCACCGACAGGGTAAATGATCTTGAAAAGGAGATCAAGGGAGGAAGGTCTCGGCGTGAGCTCGATGCAATAGCGAAGGAGGATACGACGTTGGACTCAATCAAGAGAACACTCGAAAACCGTTTGGGGTAATTATCACAATCTTTCTGGTCCTGAAAAATGTTGTCTTGTTTATTGTATATCGAATTGCTCTGATCTGTAGGACTTGGGAAACGGTAAATACTTCTTCGGTCCAGCGGGGTGTATATCCCTTCTCAAATGTGCCTTTCTTCTTGGAAATTCTAACTTTGTCTCCAACACGAAAACGGTGTTTGTATGGGAGGTAAATCTCCATAGAGGTTCCAAAACACCTTGACCTCGTGCTGCTTTTGACTTGCGGGGTGGGTGTCATCTTGATGGAACTATGCTTAGGTGGTGTTGTACTGATGAACGAGCTTGTCAAGGACAGGTAGATAGCTGCGTGTGGAGTTGGCTGAAAAGTACTTGAACATTTTTCCTTCATAGTGCGATTCCAGCGTTCGACAACACTTGACTTTTCCTCATTCTCGGTAGAGTAGAGTTGATGCCATGCTTTTGGAGGAGCTCCTTCACCTCCTTATTGTAGAATTCAATACCTTTGTCTGTCCAAAGTTTAGGTGACTTGAAACTGTTTTGAAGGCATTCCTCACTGTCATCCCTTTTTATTTTGTAGTGGAATCAACCAGGCATACTTTGAAAACACGTCAATAATACTTAAGATGAACTTATTCCCTTTGTTATCTCGAGAGAAGGCGCTCATATCTACCAAATCAGCTGCCCAAGTCTCATCTACACCACCTACTACCACTCGTCGCTTTGTGAATTACGTTGGATTGGTTTGTGCAACTCTTCTGCTAATTGGTCTGACCAAGGAACTTTTTTTCCCAACACCTAGTCCAAATCGAGCTTTAGGTACCAATGATAGTTTAACGATGCTGCGATCCATGTATTCACGTGGGGTAGGGTTGGGATGGCATTAAGGGAAGTAAGAATGGTCTTGTCGCAGATGGAATTTCGAGCAGCTGTGTCCTTGTGCTTAGCATAGCAGAGATCACGGTGGTAGGCTGCTTGATCGACCCGGTTGATTGGTTTTGACCACAGGCCAGCATGTAGTCGCTCGCTTAGTTTGGTACCAGACCAGTGAAATAATGACCTGGCAGATGCATTTCGACTGGAAGATTGTTGATAAGTTTGTTTATGACTCCTGCACCTCTGACAGTCCCTACAAACTGTGATTTTCTCAAACCACAGACGGCACAAATTCACCCCTTCGTCGTCGTCCATTGCTAGTTGTAACCTCGAAGCGGCTCTGCGACTCTGTTGGCCTCTTACATTTCAAACAGTAAATCGTCATTTTATTTAAATAAATGAACGTTGAAAACATTTCCTACAATGAATCTCCCCCAGCTAGGAGTAATTACTATCTCCTTCCACAGTGATCCATCAGAGGTATAATCAGTGGGAAGAGCGATTGCGGCAAGATCGACGTTGCTGAACAACCTCCTCCTGCGGCCGGATTGATTGGACTACGATCGCTGTACGTCTTTGGAAAATCGCTCCATCAACCCATCTACCTGCTGCTGCAGCAAGCACTTAGGAAGGCATTTTCAAAGGAAGATATTCTGAAATTGCTCTCCATCAAAAAGAATTGCCCATACTCACTAGTTAGTGTGGTTTAGTCCTTGAAACCACCATCACACCCAAGTGGAATCGACACTTTTTTCCTTGAGCAGGGAAATGATGTACCAGACCCCCGCGACCTCGATCCTGCCCGCAAGAATATCATAGTGTTCGACGATTTGATGCTGAGTAAACAGAAAAATGTGAAGATTACTATGTGCAAGGTCGTCACAACAATGTGGACTGCTTCTACCTATGTCAAAATTACTTTAAGGCTGCCCCGTCAATCGATCCGAGAAAATGCCAACTTTATATGTCTCTTCCAGCAGGATGCTAAAAACCTTGATCATATTCGTCGAGATCACTGCGGAGATATTACCAAGGGACAGTTTGTGTAACCGATGCTGGTCTGAGCCTTATGGGTTTGTGACCATTGATCTCACGAGCATCAAGGCAAATGGGAAGTATCGATGTAAATTAGATGAATTCTATGTAGTGTAAGATAAAAGATGGATTTTAAATATTCTCCAATATGGCTTATATGCTGTGGTAAGCACAAATGGAAGGTCTATTCTCAACTAGGGGAACTATGCTGCGGTAAATGCGGTCTTGTTAAGCGTAAATGCCTAATTGACTATGACGATTTTTTAGAAAGAAATTACAATTATAATTTCCGCCAAAAACCAAAACAGCCACCATGTGATTTTTAGGAAAAAATTACAATTATAATTTCCGCCAAAAACCAAAACAGTCACAATGTAGTGTTAAGACAGTTCGAGGCTCTCAATGCACACACCCATGCAAACCAAGTGAAAACAAATACAAAAGACATTTGAACTTCAAATCTAAGAAGGATCGCCCGGGATGTGATGCAAAGTTGCCACCTTGCAAAGAAGATATGCCTGAATTTGTCAAAGTAGATATACATATCCAAATTCGTAAAGCTCTGGTCGGGTGTAAAAATCAGGAGCGATGGTTATGACTTCATCAAAGATGTATACAGACATTTCAACGAACCTCCTTGCAAAGAAGATATGCCTGAATTTTTCACATGTTACCAGTGTGGTGTCAAAGTAGATATATCGATGCCCAAATGTATAATCCTGATACTTTTAATAACTATTGTAAAGCTCAGGTCGGGTGTAAAAATCGGGAGCGAGGGTTATGACTTCCTCGAAGATGCATACAGATATTTTAACGAACCTTTTTGCTTCTCGGAATGTTTGGAGATATCATTCACATTTGGGAAAAGCGTTTGGGGCTTCCCTACGGTGCTTGGAAGCGTTTTAACTAACCCTTAGGGACGTTCGTTCAAACGCTATCAAACGCTATGGGACGTTCGAGGGCGTTGGAAAAAACGCTATGGGACGTTTAAAAAACGCTATGGGGCGTTTAAAAAAACGCTATGGGACGTTTGAAAAAACTCTATGGGGCGTTTGAAAAAACGCTATGGGGCGTTTGAAAAATCGCTATCGGGCGTTGGAGGACGTTCTGTGCCATACATAAATGACGTTTATCAAGATCACTGATCCCAAGCAGCGTGAGTTGCTTGCGAAAAAATTACAAGAAACCAAGAGGAGCATTCAAGCCAGCAACCTACAGAATCGGCTTGATAAGATAGGATTGACTAAAAACCTCTCCAAGGTGTTTAAGCCCGTAGTTGAGGCTCAAAAGGAGGCAGCTTCTAAAACAACTCAAAAGATTGAAGAGCTGCCTGAGCCACTGCTAGCTCTACCTCCACCCACTGAGCTTGCTGAACCACTCCCTATTGAACAAGAAACACATACCACACTCGGCCCGCAAGCACAACAATATCTCCAGCTTAGTATGACCTCTCAAGCCGACCACACATTTAGACTGCGGGTAGAAGACGACACCATCATGATCGGCACTTCACCTGTTACGTTTGATGGGGACAACATCTTGGTCGATGGAATGCGCTACAAAGGTACTCCTGGACTTTGGGAACTCATCGTGAAAAAGCGTCCAGAATCGTTCGAACCCAAAGACTTGGAGACTTATGGTGAATCCTTCAAGTTACCGGGGCTATGTACCAAGGTAATTCTGTTCTGTCACGGACTCCTAAGGCCAGTCGAAGCTACAAGTGGAAAGAGATTGTATCACACATCTATCGGCAGAACAAGTATGGCAGTGGACTAAGCACAGTGTTCCTCCCAAAATACTTTAATTCTCTTTTTGATCGTCTGGATCTTTGCGCCGCCGCTTACAAAGCTGGAAATAATGGTGTGCGAAATGAGATTGTTGCCATCCTTGATGCTATAAGAAAATTCAGTTACATCAACGGTGAGGAGTACAAAAAGCTGCATCGTCGTATCCTTTAAATAAATATACAATGCCATTGATAGTTAAACATGGTTATCGCCGGAAATATGCAGTCGGAGGACGAGGACTCTTTGACACCATCACCAATTTAGCCGGACGCATGTTCACATCCTATGCAGCAAAGACATTGGGGAGTAAGCCCATGAACGCTGCCACCAATGCAACTATGAAGGGAATGGGAAAAGGTGCTACTAAAGCTGTAGACCATGTCGCCCGGAGAATTACCCGCAAAAAGAAAACTACATCCAGTAAACCAAAGAGGACCCCTGGGAAGCAGACTCGACTGAACAATCTAATCTCAGGGAGTGGCATTACCACCATTCACGATTTCGTGCAGTGCTATAAATAAATATATAATGTCTGATATCTTAGCAATCACTGAAAGTTTATCTTTCAACGAAAGTCTCCAGGAATATGAAGTTCATGAATACGAACCTCAAGCTGGTGCTCAACTCAACAAACCCGGTACTGAAATAAGGATCAACATTGAAAACCAAGACCTGTTCCTTCACCCCGCCGAAAGTTATCTATTGGTGGAGGGTCGGCTTCAAAAGAATGATGGTACTGGATATACCGATGAAGATTTAGTGTCCCTCGTTTACAACGGTATTATGTATGTGTTCAAGTGTATTAGTTATAGACTATTTGGTCAGCACATCGAGCATATCTACGACCACGGTATTTCCACCACTATGCTAGGAATGCTTACCTATCCTGACGACTTCTCCAAATCACAGGGCCTCAATCAGTTGCGGTTCAAGGATTCAACAGCTGATGCTGAGGCAGATAACACCGGTTTCGCAGCTCGCCATGGGTATATCATTACCAAACCAACCAACAAGGGATTATTCTCTTTTGCCATACCCCTCAAACACATCTTCGGTTTTGCCGAGGATTATGACAAGATTGTTTATGGGTTCAAACTTGAACTCTCCCTGGTACGTGATTCCGATGCCAATGCAGTGCTCAGAGCAGCAGCCGTCTACGAGGTAGCTAAGGTGGTCTTAAGCAAGGTATCCTGGTTTATTTCCCATGTCACTCCCTCCGATAAAAACAAGCTACGTCTGTACAAAACTTTCCAAAGCAAGACCAAGATTAACTGTGGTTTTCGCATGAGACAGTGTGATTCCATAGCCGTACCCCAAACCTCAAACTTCACCTGCGTGTAGCCACAAGAAGCGGGCATGAAAAACCTCGATGGATCATCGTCGCATTCCAACCCATAAAGGTGAGCAATCAGCTGCATAACTCCGCCGTGTTTGACCATTGTCAACTACGAAATATACATGCCACTCTCAATGCAGAACGCTATCCAGCCGTAGATTACAGTACCGGTTTTACTCAGAACAAAGTTGCTAGAGTGTTCAAGAATGCTGCCGAGTTCCGCAAAAAGTTCTACAACATGGAAAGTCTGCTCAGCAATGGTGGTATCAACCCCTCAGATTTCATCGATCTTTACTCTCTCTTTGTCATCGATGTTAGTCATCAGTCTGAGAGATTGAAGGAATCAACCGTCGATATTCAGGTCCGAGCTGAATTTGAACGCAATTTACCCGCCGATACAGAAGCCTTTGCACTTGTAATCTCCGATAGAATCTTACAATTTGAATCTGACGGTCAGAAGATGAATGTTGTCTACTGAGAATAAATAAATGGACAAAAAACTTTTACAGCAAATATCTACCAACACAGACCCTAAGCAGGGGTTCTCTTTCATCATATCTGGAAACGACAGTCAAATTCTGACCAGGTTCAATCCGCCTATTCAGTTGAAAGAGCACAAAACCTACGAAATGGCCATGGTGAATCTGGAACTTACTACTCCATCCCCAACATTAATGCAGGTAATAATTCCTTCAGGTACTCCCCCGACGACGGTGCAAATTGGTTTCCCATTGCAAGGAGCACCGGATCTTATGGTATCAATAATATCAGCGAGGAGATTCAGCGACAGATGCAGATCAACAAACACAAAGCTAAAATTATCCTCGATGCCAACCACGCAACACTGAGAGCAACACTGACACTAGCCAGACAATATCAAGTAGACTTCAATGTTGATAGCAGTCTAAGCACAGTATTGGGATTTAGGCGCCAGCTCTACACTTACCAGAAAGCTACGAACGGTTATGCAGAAGGTGAGCACATCGTAAACATCATTAGCATCAACAGCATCCTAGTGGACAGCGATATCAATCATGGGAGCTATATAAATGGTACCCAACAATCCACCATCTACAGTTTCTTCCCTGGAGTCGATCCAGGCATGAAGATTATTCAAACCCCGAAAAATCTGGTGAACTTGCCAATGACCTTGAAAACCATCAGTCGGATGCAAACCAATCTCACCGATCAAGATGGTCGTCCCATTGACATTCGAGGAGAACATCTCACCATACGTTTTTATCTTCGTGAGGTATAAATAAATGACTTATGAAGAATATGGTTTGAATTTGACAAAAGGTCAAGCTGACAAACTACAGCAGGCAGCCAAAAAGGGTTGTCCAGTCTCCATTCGCTTGTCCAACGCAAACCTGCAAGGCGAACACAAGATGATGCTCACCAAATAACAGATTCAAAAGATTGCTAAGCTCCTGCAAAAAGGTTCTGGTGGTATATTTTGGAGTTAAGTAAAGCCCAAATGAAGTAGAATATGCAAAAGTAGGGTGGTTTTCTACCCATGTTGGCTGATCTGGCTGCAAGAGCTCTTCCCATGTTGGCTAAGACCATTTTGCCGGCTCTAAGTATGGGGGCCTTGAGGGGTTTGGGAAGTGCTGCCGTATCTAAAGGCTATCGGTTAGGGATTGTACTTAAAACGTGGTGGGTGTGTATGCACAGTGGAACCTAGTGGCCGCGGTCTCTATCTCAAACCATCAACCGTAAAGATTTCTCAGGGTAATGGGCTCTACTTGAAACGTGGTCAGCAATTGCAACAGCAGGGATCCGGGTTAATTTTGGGAGCTTACAGTCCATTCAAGAACATTCACCCGCTAGGCATGCTCCTATAAGATAAATGGATGAAATAGATTCCAAAAAACAGGCCTATCGGGAAGCTAAGATCGAGGCCGCTGAGCAAAAGCTCTATTCTGAAATGCACAAGTATGACCGACTGTCTAGGACCTACAAACTAGTTAACAAAGAGATGTCTTTTGTCCAAGGTATCTGTTCCATCGTCAATTTCATTTGCACCACTGGTACATTTAGCGCAGTCGCAACAGGAATAGGTGCTGTAGCATGTATACCCTTGAGCTCACTAGCTGTCTTAAATTCAGTCGGAATGGTGGTGTTGGCGGTGCTCACTAAACACACCCGCAAAAAACGTAAAAAACATGAAAACACTGTACGTTATAAAATGTTCAGGTTTTTACTACGACGAGAAACAACAGCTAAGAAAACCTTTAAGCACTACCTTCAGTGAGGATCTTACTGCGCATGTGCAATAAGGAACTAATCATCTACCCTATTTCTTTACGGGGATGTTGTCCCTTTAAAGAAATTGGTTTGTCTAGTTACTTCCCTCCCGCTATAAAAAGTCTCCCGCTGTAATACCTTTTTCCCGCCAAAGTATTCCAGCAAAATACTTTTTTTCCCGCCAAAGTATGTTTGCCATTTCTCTATCTTTTCAATTTCTTTATAGTCTTTCCCAAATTATGGTGTGGACGGAGGTGTTCATTTGGCTATTTTGAAATACTTTTCCCCCCTTAGTTTGTGCTAAAAAAAGGTGGGGTAGAACTCTCAAATAGCTACTACTATCAAGACGAACAAAAAGGCAAAACATAGATATTATCTACTGTTGAGGGACTTTTGAAAAATATTTCTGTTTTCTTTTTCGATTTTCCCAATTTCCTATGACAAATGCATTAAATTTGAAACAAAAATGGCGGGTAGATGTGTACTTGAGGAATATTTATATTTCGGCAGAAATGTCTATGAACTAGTTATTTTTAAAGTATAACCAGTACATAGGCATTTATGTAAAAATCTAACGGACATATACATATTAGTATTATAGTCAGGCTATATGAACCGGGATTTTTCAGTTTGTTTGTCTATTTTTTTTTTATATCTGTTAGTTTTCGGAGGAGTCGGATGTTGTCCTCCTTAACAATAACACTTGTCGACAATATGTAATATAGCTATAAAAGAAAGAGAAAGAAAAAGCAAATTTCCTATGTATCGAAGAAATGCAACCATCATCGCGAACCAAGATTAATATACCGGGGTATATCATTTTCAATATTGGCATTCCTAATAGAAAATGTCTTTGAAAGATAGTAGTAGATTTAAGACATGACAGGTGTTATTTTAACTATAACAAGGTATTACGTGATATGTATACATAGTTTGGTGGAAGATATTGCTTTTTTCATAACATTTAAATCAATATTGAAGAATACAACTTTGATTAAAAAAAACGTGTTTCATCATTTTTGAAAGAAATTGTCACGTGTTTGAACAGCCTTGATAAAAAATGTCCTTAACAATTACATCCAGTCTCTTCTTCATTTCCAGAACTTGTACCAATTAGTGTTTCAGTCTCTTTAAATAGTGAATTGAGTAATTGCACATAACATATTTCATTATCAATGTGTTAAATGCCAAAAATTATGAACAAAACTTTTGAATAATTTTAATTTGTTGATTTCATTGAATCAGGTACTTGACAAAACGCTTACACCAATTACATTTTGTAGTTATATCTGAAACGAATAACTCTTTCCAAATCTTAACCTTTCTAACATATCTGAAAGTTGTAATTAAAACTGACTGATTTTGTATAGTACAATGTGGAATCTACCGAAAAAAAAGATCCGTCTCGCAGTAAATATAGACAGCATTGATCTTTAAATCTGCATGTATATCTATTTGATGTTGCAAGTAAATAAAGGCAACAGTAATATACCGCTGTTCAAAACTCGTAAATCTGTGGACAAAAAACAAAATTGGAGTTACAAACTAAAACTGAGGGAAACGCATTAAATATAAGAGGAGAACAACGACACAACAATAAAATGTAACACACACAGAAACGGACTAAGCATTTGACAAAATCCGATGAGAATAACAAATATAACATCAAAACTGAGAGTATTCTATGATATAGCACGTTATTCAATGCCGTGATTTCCCTGAACCAAAAATGTATTCCGTTGCTCAAAAAGATTTAAGTTTGTCAACTTTTGTAAGATATATCGGTATGGTCCTGGTTTAAAACAAGGTACGAAAACACCCACAGAGAAATTGAAACAAATTAGTAACGTAATAAGAGTACGCTCAGAAATTGAAGGACAAAAGTCAGAGAATATTAAAAGTTGTTAAATTTCAAAATTTTGCGTTCCAGAATGAAGACATATTCAAACATGAGCCAACCAACCTTTGATCTGACTCCTTATTGCCGAATTGTTAGCGAAGAAGCAACAAAAACTAATTTCAATTTGACCAAGCCGGAAATCGAACTCACTACCTCCCGCACTCGAGGCGAAAACGCTACCACGCGCGCGAGATCACCGAGGCGGTTAGGAAATTTTGAGCTTATCCTCAGATGTAAAAGGCTTTGTCATCACTGTTCACGTAACTTGATAGAAAATTAACTGCATTCTACTTAATAGTGCCCTCTTTATAGTTCACCAAGATTAGAAAATTTAATTCAAAAGTTATCAATCGTGAAAAATAGTAGTTTCGAAATTTTTTATATCTAGATGATCATTAAACTAAGGCTCATTAACAGGTTGAGTGGTGAGTGTAATGCCTTTCCTTGTCTGTTATTAACAGGTTGAGTGGTCGGTGTAATGCCTTTCCTCGTCTGTCATTAACAGGTTGAGTGGTCGGTGTAATTCCTTTCCTCTTCTGTCATTAACAGGTTGAGTGGTCGGTGTAATTCCTTTCATCGTCTGTTTTATCTAGGGTTGTAACACAGTATATGATGTATAGTGGCAAGTATATGGTGTACCTTTAGATCAGCTCTGTTGTATGTCGTAAAGGATGATAACTTTATGAGACATTCTCGATCGAATAACACGTGGTTATATGTTTTTCTATGGTGTGATGTTATGCTATTGTTTCAGAAAAAGGGAGAAGGTTTTGATCCATTAAAACGTTTAATCCCGCTGCAAATGTTTGCACCTGTCATAAGTCAGGAATCTGATGTACAGTAGTTGTCGTTTGTTTATGTAATTTATACGTGTTTTTCGTTTCTCGTTTTTTTATATAGATTAGACCGTTTTTTTCCCGTTTGAATGGTTTTACACTAGTAATTTTGGGGCCCTTTATAGCTTGTTGTTCGATGTGAGCCAAGGCTCCTTGTTGAAGGCCGTACATTGACCTATAATGGTTTACTTTTTTTAAATTGTTGTTTGGAGGGAGAGTTGTCTCATTGGCGCTCACACCATATCTTCCTATATCTATCTACTAACACTAACTATATATATATAATTTGTCTCAAATGTAGCACAACTATGTTAGATCGTTATACATGCGTTAGCAAATGTTTGTTCTTTCGTCAGCGGTATTTGCACTTTTGCATCTGTGACATCGTGGCAACACCGCCTGCACCGTAAATATACAATGTACATACACATGTATATATGTATAAACGGTAGGTAGAAAAATAATCATGTAAGGTCTATATAGTTTGATCCTTTTGTTAATATACCATCGTTTTTCGTGGTCTTTATGCAAGATGGCGAAATATAAATGCAAATTGGTCAAGGAAGTAAAAGGCACAAATTAAAATCACAATTTATAGATATTTGATTAATTTATTGACTTTTTTATTTCTTATACAGAAATCGTTTAAAAACATCACGAACAGAAATAAGAACGCAAAAATGATTGGTCTCTTCTATGGTGTAAATACAACATTTAAGTTTATTACAGTAGCAATTTACGTTTAATTCATTGAGAAAATCATAGGTTTTTTTTAAATATCACATCTGTATCAACTCGAGACACCAATATAATCCCTAGAGTTCTATTGGTTGAGGTTAGTCATGTATGTGATATTAAACAGTTATATATTAAACAGGCTAATACTAACAATGACCACTGCCCTTTTCTCGATCTTGATATCTATATCACTAATGGAAAGCTGAATACTAAAATTTATGATAAAAGGGATGATTTTTCATTTCCTATCGTTAATTATCCGTTTTTAGATGGTGACGTTCCCTTGTCACCATCTCACGGTGTTTATATATCTCAACTTGTACGATTCGCTCGTGTATGTAACAATGTTTTAGATTTTAACGAGAGAAATTTATGTATTACTGAAAAACTATAACACCAGGGTTTTCGATATCACAAACTAGTCAAAACATTTACTAAATTTTATCATCGGTATAAAGACATCATTCGTAAATATAGCTCAACATGCAGACTTCTGATACGTTCAGGTATTTCACATCCAATGTTTTATGGAAATATTCTTTATAAAGCACAAAGGTGTCAGTATTCACCTCAGAAACTTACAAAACCTTTGAATAGACTTATTAAGAAGGGATATAATTACGATACTGTTGTCAAGTCATTACAAATTGCATATTTTGGCGTTAATATTGAGTCACTGATAAGGTCTTTGCATCGGAACTAAACACATTTATTCTAAAAACAGTTATTAGCATGACACGGGTTATGTTCTTCTCATATATGTTATGATGGTATGATACTAAACCCCTAACGGGAAGAATTGTGCCTGATGTTTATATGATGAAATCATAATCTTTCAGTCAGTTTAATTGAAGTCTGGAGCTGGCATGTCAGTTAACTGCTAGTATTGTTGTTATTTATGTATTATTGTCATTTTGTTTATTTTCTTTGGTTACATCTTCTGACATCAGACTCGGACTTCTCTTGAACTGAATTTTAATGTGCGTATTGTTATGCGTTTACTTTTCTACATTGGTTAGAGGTATAGGGGAGGGTTGAGATCTCACAAACATGTTTAACCCCGCCGCATTTTTGCGCCTGTCCCAAGTCAGGAGCCTCTGGCCTTTATTAGTCTTGTATTATTTTAATTTTAGTTTCTTGTGTACAATTTGGAAATTAGTATGGCGTTCATTATCACTGTACTAGTATATATTTGTTTAGGGGCCAGCTGAGGGACGCCTCCGGGTGCGGGAATTTCTCGCTACATTGAAGACCTGTTGGTGACCCTCTGCTGTTGTTTTTTTATTTGGTCGGGTTGTTGTCTCTTTGACACATTCCCCATTTCCATTCTCAATTTTATATATATATGTACGTCTGAGTCGGTGACAACTCTACAACAGATGTTTCCATCGGATCGCCATCAATGATGGTGATACATGGCTGGGTACATAATGTATATACAACTCGTCTAAACATCAACCCAACAATGTTAGATCTGTAAATTTGCTTTCGCAAAGTTTTGGTTCTTCCCTCGCCGGGATTCGAACCCATGCTACTGTGATATCGTGACACCAATTCGCCTGCACTGCAGCCGTCCCGCTAGACCACACGACCACCTGGATATATATATATATGTAAAGTCTCTGAATGATTGTATAATAAAACTATTGTATTTACACCATAGAAGAGACCAATCATTTTCCGTTGTTATTTCTGTTCGTGATGTTTTTAAACGATTTCTGTATAAAAAAAGTCAATAAATTAATCAAATATCTAAGAATTATGATTTTCATATATATATTATATTCCTCAATTAGATGTTTTCACTTGACGTTAAGTCATACAGATTAGCATGATTAGTGTGATAAAAGTCAATAAATTAATCAAATATCTATGAATTATGATTTTCATATATATATTATATTCCTCAATTAGATGTTTTCACTTGACGTAAAGTCATACAGAGATTAGCATGATTAGTGTGATAAAGACTTTGAAACTGTGGCTGTTATGGATATCATCATGGACGGCTGATACAGCATGCATATCATTAATAATTATAGTACAAATACAATACAAGTTGATTAAGAACTGTCCCGTTGATGAGCGTTTATTTGCATTAAGTCACACTTTTCTTGATTTCTTAAATAGGATTTTGAAAATTTTTGTCTAAAATAGATATGAAGATATTTTTGTTTTAAAATAATTTTCATGTTGCGTTTTGTTATTTGATTTTGCCATGTGATTATGGACTTTCCCAATTAATCTTCCTCTAAGTTCAGTATTTTTGTGATTTTACTTTTTTTTCTTTCATATAGCTCTTTACGTATTCAAGCGCTTATACATCATTGGCTTTCAAATTGTTGGATTCAAGTGATCCTGGTGAAGGTTAATCTAGAAAAGCACTTAATGCATTTAGTGTTATATCACTTAATTTAAAACTTCTTTAAAATACACACACAATTTGTTATCAAATAAAGTCCTTTACGTGAGAGAGCAATGCTTTGTAATACAATATTTTAATGTTTTCGAAAGTATCCATTTTTTTAGACTTTAAAATTTGTACTATATCTTCTTGTAAAACAAAATAGAAGCTTTGCATATCGTATCATTACATTATGTTCGTATAGAATGTGTGTCACGTACAAGAGTTTATAAAAGGCATGCAGTAAATAATTTTTAAACATGTTTCACAATATTAAATTAATTTTCTCATTTAGTAGATACGAAATGAGACATTTCAACCAGATGGTATTACCATCTTAGTGAGCAGAATTCATGTGCTGATATATCCAAGATTTTCTGGAAATTAACTGTCCCTTATCTATTTCTTTATACAGTTTTTCGAAAGAACAGAGGTTTTCTGACAATAGGGATAACTGATCGAAACGCAATTTTGGCAACATATTATCGAATTGGTTTCATATACCATGTGATTGATTCTAGCAAAAACACACACATCAACAACTAACCAAACCAAAAATATAGGTTGTATACATTCGGTTCTTTTAAAAATATTAGAAAAGAACAAAATCAAATTCTGCAACCAACAAAAAAGGTAAACTTTATTTTTTTTTTGTAAAATGGGAAAATTCCATGGTAATATACATTTGATATACCTATAGATGGATTCACATCATTGTAATACAGCGATCGAAGTGACAATTAGAGTCATTAATTTTTAATTTATTGTTCAACAAAGAAAACCAAGTGTTTTAATAAATTTTATGAAAAAGAACTATTTACGATTTAAAAACATGCAATACTGATGTATAGGGCTCTACATAATAACAACAAGAATATGCGGTATGATTGCTAATGAGTCGACTCTCAACCAGAGGCCTGATATAGAAACCGACAATTATGTGTTACCGTAGTGTGCCTTCGAAAGTGAATAAAAACTCACACAGCATAATTAGCCATAAAAAGCCCCGAACTGACAAATGTAAAACAACTAAATCGAGAAAAATGACGGCCTAATTTATGTACAAAACAATAATCGAAAAACAAATATAATATACGAAAACCACTGCATTACAGGCCCCTGACTTGAGACAGACACATACATATTTATATGGCGGTTTTTAACAAGTTTGCTGGCGCCTGGAACAGTGGTTTAGCAGTACAGCATAAGAGCAAACAATAAAGATCAATTGAAAAGGGCTTACCTCATCAGGTCGATAAAGAGCAAATAAAACCCTACACTAGGTACAGATCTGAGAGTACTTGCAGTTACTTAAAGCTAGTTAAAATTCAATAACCACTAATAAAAAAAAACATGTGTCCATAAATAAAGTATCAATCAATACACACCCGACATCACATGGGTTTTGTTTAAGACGTCATTAACAGTCATAGAAAAATACAACGTATAGTTTTAAAAGCTATTGTTGAAAATTGAAGACAGTCAATGTTATTCATAGTTTTTGAACGTTGCAAATGAGACGTTTATAAAAAACCTAGAGAGAATTATTTTCGCCCAATTTCTAATGGCTTATATCTCAAAATACCAAGTACCGTTAAATTTTTTTCCGGCTTTTTTAGTTTTCTTAATTATATGCTATCATTTTATAACATTTTTTTAAAAAGCTTGTCATTTTCAAACAGAGCAGCGGCGAACATCCTTAACTGAAAATCAGCACAATATCGTAACGGATAAAATTCGGATATGTGTTTGACTTCTGAAAAAAACGCCTGTAACATGTACCCAAATTTGGAGAACTGAAGCACACATTAAATATGCAGAAATTTGATAGCAACAATATATACACATACATTTCGCTTGGTTCTCATTATTCAATTTTCTCCATACTTACTGTTAATTAGTTCTGCTTTTAAAGAAATCATCAAGAAACTGATGTTTCAACTACCTCAATAAATGTTGACCTTAGATGGTTGGGTAATTCGGTTTAAGTCCTGTGTAAGTCAAGTAGCTCCTAACGTTTTTTGTGTATTTACGAAGCCCCTGCTTTCAAACCTTGAGGTTTGAGCGTTCCTGATGAAGGTTACTCAGCAAAGAGCTTCAGGCACTAGAAATGTATAAAGTGGTTTTGTTTGATATGACAAGATTTTTTAAATCATACCATACATGTACAATGATGAACTTGACGTTTGAAAAACTTGAAATAGGGAAGCTTTAAAAGAATATGTCTTAATCCTAGCCGTGTGATACACGATTTATATCGGCAGAAATTTTCTATATGTATACTGTTATTATGTATCATATATGCAGTTATGCAGTTACATATGTATAAAGATGTATAATTTCTTGTATATTTTTGTTTAAATGTCACAGAAATGATTAAAGCACAAATAATACTTAAACAAATTATTTGACATGAACAGCCAAAGTTTTTCCGTAAAATAGGTTAGAGTAAATGACATTATAAGAAATCTGAAAAATGTGACCTTAATTACAGATTATTATGACATTAATTTCAAAGATAGAAAGCCCAAGTTGCAAAAATAGTAGATGTAAAACCAATGAAGGTTTGGGGCTGATACATGTTACAGAAAATTTAGGCTCTAGGTAAAAAATCTAAAAGCACAATGAAAGCAAGAAAAAGGACAAGAACCATAATACCAACACATCCGATGTAAAACGATGATTTTCGAGGATCCGATGCACTTTGCTGTCTTCTTTCATACGATGAAAGTGTTTTCATATCTATTTTCAAATCTGTTACTGTGTTACTACTAGTTGGAGTGCCTGGTGCGGTTTGACAATAACATGTGTAAGTTTTAGTACATGATGCTGGACTTGGTGTAGCTTTTGACGTGGGCAAAGCAGTTGCAGTAGGTGGAGAAACCCTGTTTGTTGAAGGGATAGATTGTTCAAATTCCGTTGTAGTGTTTTTATAGGTTGATGTAGAGTCATAGGTTTGTATTTTTGAACTTGTATTGTCAGGTATGGTTTTCATTTCCATAGATGTCGATATCTGTGTTGATATATAATTTGATGTGGTCGGCAACAACTTTACTGTTGACGTGTGTGAATTTGTTTTTGTATCATTCGAAGCGGTTGTTAATGAAATGGATGATGGCTTATTAGCATGTGTTGTTGTTCCGTCAGTTATGGATTGTAAATCTTTAGATGTTGTTGTTTCTGGATTTGTTGGTGTAAAAATTGATATGGTTGTCGAGTTTGTAGATATATCAATTTCTGAGTTTGTTGTTGTTAGCTCGGAAGTCATTCGGAAGTCCGACGTTTCTGTTGTTTTGAGACTTGTTGGTAAAGAGTCGTCCGACGTTGTTGGAAAGTCCGCAGATACAGATATTTGGTGCTCAGTCATTGTAGAGGAATCAGATGTGCTAGGGACGTCATTTATTGTAGTAGATGATGCTATTTCATCAATAGTGGTTGGTGGCGTTAATGTAGAAGAAGATATCGTCGCTGTACCAAGAGATGAAGCTGATATTTGAGTAGAAATCTCCGTATATGGCAATGTTGTAGTTTGTAAACTGTCTGCGTAAAGAAAACAATATTTGTTAGTATGATAATAAATTCAACATTTGTTTTATAACGCTAGACAAAAGATTGTTGCTACTGAGTTTCAACCGTTGAGATTTTAATTTAGTAAAGTAAAGAACAAAATAATATATATTTGATACGTTTTATTATCGTTGTTATATCTGTACTAATGATGTTGTTGTTGCTGATATGATCGATTCATATAGATTCTACCACTGCATCAAGTGTGATACGATATAATTCCACTCGAGACAGTAAATTTTTTGAAATTTAAAACGCGAGGCTTGCCGAGCAGTTTAAATATTCAAAATGTAACTGTCGAGAGTGGATCAATATCGTATTGCACGAGATTTGGTGGTGAAATCTGTTTTTTAATGATTTTAGACTATATGCAGAAACATTTAATCTTTTTTTCTTATGATCTGCAAAAAGATGTGTTCCTTCTATGTGACGTCATCAGGCATGGTCGCCCTTTTTAATGACGTCAAAATGGGAATTTCAGAGGAGAGGAAATTGTACGTCATAATCGATTTATGATTAGTTAGTTTGGTTAGTTTAAAAAAGAATAAGTTAAACATCATCGCAGATCTATGTATTATTGCGTTTTCATGTGACCTTTAACAAGTTTAATAAATCTTTTGCTTTAGATAGTTGCATATGAACAGTATTTTCTGTTATTAAAAGAGTGATTGTAGATATTGAGATTGTAGACCCATTGGTGGCCTTCGGCTGTTTTCTGTTATTTAGTCGTGTTGTTGTCTCTTTGACATATTCCCCATTTCCATTCTCAATTGTATTGAAATACGCAAACCAAGTAGCATGTGAAGAGAGCATTTTTTTTTACTTATTCGGCCCACACAAAAAATATTTTTTATATAGGTATATCGCTGATTTACATATTTTTTAATTATTGACATGAGATTAAACAGACCTAAAAGAAATCACTTTATTCGAATGCACGTACTTATCGATTTATAGATTGAATAAAATTATAGACAGGCAACTCAGCGAACTTTTTTGTTTTTGAGTAAACCATAGAAGGTCTGACAGCATTTTTGTATTAAAATCTTGAATTAATAAATACATACATAAAAAGAGTTTATATATATATTTGTTGACCTCCGTAAAGCTTTTGAGTCTGTGTGAAGAATAGGTCTTTTGTATAAACTAGTAAAAACAGATGTTGGAAAACAATTTTTCAGTGTTATAAAAGAACAATCTAATAAAACAGAATTTTCAATTAAATATAAAAATAAATTTTGAAAATATTTTAATATTTCAAGAGGGGTAAAACAAGGGTATTCATTGAGTCCCACATTGTTCAAAATTTTAATAAATGATGTAATATAGGAGTTAAATAAAATAAATTCAGATCAAATAACATTGGTTTCTTTAAACATTAACACTCCTCTATTTGCAGATGATCTTCTTTTAATATCTGAAACTAAAAAGGGATAACAAAATAGTTTAAATAATTTAAGTGTTTTTTGTGATAATTGTTGCAATTAAGTGTAAATGAAAAAAACTAAAACTATGATTATAAAGCAAAACTGTTCCAAAACAGCTCACTCATTTGTAACATACACAGATATTCCAATATCAGACACAAATGAGTATAAATTTTTAGGAATGTTGATTAAAAATAAGGGAAATCTTTCCACAGTACTATAGATCTAACCAAAAAAGCTAAAAAAAAAAACGCTCTGGGGAGACTACCTCTGGAACTAAATATTAAATTTCAATCTTTCTTGTATCTTATTAGTCTAAGATTATATTCTGATGACATTAACCCTCTTGTAAAAGAATCCTTTATTTTGTCTCAAAACATAGACTCTGTAGAAATTTATTCTTGGTTCTCATTTGTAAAACATGTATTAGTAGAAACTGATATGAATTTGGACACTTTGAAGAAATATTCCTCACAAAACATAACTAAAACTATAAGAGAACAAATAGAATTAAAATTGAAGCATTTTTATGAAAAGCTAGTAAGTGATAAAATATCAGATACATTGTATAAAGGATAACAGCAAACTCACTATTTATAAACATGTAAAACTGAATAATACAGGAGACAAATATTTCACTTTAGAGGAAGATATTAGCGAGGGATTTGTGCAAATGATGATACAAACATGAAAATTAGCACGAATCATCATTATTATATACTTTTTAAGAAAAAAAACTGCTGGCCATAAGAAAATTTCATTTTTTCAAGATGGCCATCACCTTTTCTAAAATGGGTGATTTTTTCCAGATTGAAATACCTTGCTCATAATTTGGATTTATAAAACTGATAACAAAATTTAGACTAAGTGACCACATTTTATTAATAGAAAAGGGAAAATATCTTAAAATACCAAAAGAAGAAAGATTATGCAAAAACTGCAAACAAATTGAAGATGAAATTCATTTCTTTTATATTGTAATAGTAACAGTAATAATAGAAAAGTTTATTTAGATTTTTTGATAAATGATAATATGCACTTTACAAATTTAAATGATATTGATAAAATTACATATATACTCAACCCAAGATCACACATTCAGATTAATAAGCTATGATCCTTTTTAAAACAGTCTATAGAACTGAGGACAGGTGACTCTTGAAATATTTACTTTTATTATGCATATTAATGATCTTGTTGTTATTGTTTTAGTTTTATTTTGTTACATACTATAAATATGTAGTGTTATGGCAATAAAGATTTGAATTGAATTTTAAACAGATATATCATGTTAAGGAGGGGTTTTTGCGAAAAATACCAGTCGAGAGAATGTTAAATTTCGCGAGCCGTAAGGCGAGGGAAATTCATGCTCAAGACTGGTATTTTTCGCAAATACCCCTCAAGAACATGCTATAGATAAAGGCAGATGTGGTGTGAGTGCCAATGAGACAACTCTCCATCCAAATAACAATTTAAAAAAGTAAACCATTATAGGTTAAAGTACGGCCTTCAACACGGAGCCTTGGCTCACCCCGAACAACAAGCTATAAAGGGCCCCAAAATTACTAGTATAAAACCATTCAAACGGGAAAACCAACGGTCTAATCTATATAAACAAAACGAGAAACGAGAAACACGTATATATTACATAAACAAACGACAACTACTGTACATCAGATTCCTGACTTAGGACAGGTGCAAACATTTGCAGCGGGATTAAACATTTAAATGGATCCAAACCTTCTCCCTTTTCCCGAAACAATAGCATAACATCACAACATAGAAAAACATACGATAAAATATCAATTGGCAGACTTAACTCAATCAAAAAACGTATGATTACACAATGAACGAATAAATTTGATCTGCGATATCTGAATACAAATGCACAGTTAAATAAATATTAGAGACAAACATTCATGACCAAAAAGCTGACAAACAAATTCAAACACACTGAGAAATACTTAACCAATCAATGTTCACTATAGAAAAAAACCGGTTTTTTATAATCTTGAAGTTTATACAAATGTTGTAAGAATAAGTGAAAAATTGAGGATATTACAAATAATCAAAGCTGGTGTACAGACAAGATCCATATAAATAAAAAATAACAAAAAAAGCATTATAAACAGTATCAACAGGTCGAATTAACAAGAAAATACGATTTGAGAGTACTCGCAGTTACTGACAGCTAGTTAAAAGCCAAAACCAATTAATAGTAAAAAATCATGCATCAGATACTAACTCAGATGCTATATCTGTTTAATTACACCGAATGTTAATGTTCAAAAACGCATTGATGATCGTGACGTTACAAGCGTCCAGTCGGAAAGAGTATTTTTTGGCAAATACCACGGCAGAGAGGGTAAAAAAGGCAAATCCTTTTTGCAAATACCCCGGCGGCGTTAAAAAATGAACGATATTCATTTGATAACAGTAAATTGGTGAAAAATTCAATGGCTATCAACCAATCAAAACCCAGGATTCTTACATAAGGTGTAATTAAATTGAATATATTTTATTGGCTTTCTTCGAAGATGGTTAAGTAGATTGTTTAAATAAAACACGAAATACTAATACCTAATCACGAGTCCCTGTATTTTTTTTTGTAACTTGAATATAGATATAGGAAGATGTGGTATGAGTGCCAATGAGACAACTCTCCATCCAAATAACAATTTATAAAAGTAAACCATTATAGGTCAAGGTACGCCCTTCAACACGGAGCCTTGGCTCATACCGAACAGCAAGCTGTAAAGGGCCCCAAAAAAATAGTAATCTAAAACCAAAATCAAACAGGAAAACCAACGGTCTATATAAAAACGAGAAATGAGAACACGTATGAACTACATAAACAAACGACAACTACTGTACATCAGATTCCTAACTTAGGACAGGTGCAAACATTTGCAGCGGGATTAAACGTTTTTAATGGTACCAAACCCTCTCCCTTTTCTGAAACAGTAGTATAACATCACAACATAGAAAAACACACTATAAAATATCTATTGGAAGGCTTAACTCAATACAAAAACGCAAATTCACAAACAATAAACGAATACATTTGATCTTCGGTACCTGAATGCAAATTCAAAGTTAATAAAATTTATAAGGGATAAATGATCAAGGTCAAAAGTAAATAAATAGGTTTAAACAAAGTTAAAGTAAGATACCACTATGAAATATTAAAACAATTTATAGAAATCATCACTTTTGAAAAAAGCTGCGTGATATCCTACACAGGACAATTAAAATAATTTTGTCATTACGTATACTTGATCGTCTGCGTGTATAAAATCTTTCGTTTAGGAATACAAAGACATTTCTTTAATATCAATAAAACTTATCTAACACTTGGCACATATGGGGTGAATAACAACAATAAAACAGTTTACAATTAGTGCTAGATAAAACTTCCTGTACAGGTGCAAGAACAGTATTTAAGGAGAAATGAAATAATTTTGATGTTCATAGTACGAAGAAGTGACAATTGGTAGTAATCCCAAATAATCAAAGCTGGTATATAGACAAGATCCATATTAACATAAAATAACAAAAAGCATTACAAATAGTATCAACAGGTCAAATTAACAAGGAAGTACGATTTGAGAGTACTCGCAGTTAGTGACAGCTAGTTAAAAGCCAAAACAATTAATAATAACAAATCATGCATCAGAGACTAAAATCAACTACCTTGTAACATATATTAGATCAGAACGATTGTAACCGTTAAACATGTCACATGACAAAATACTCGTTTTTCTTGGTTCCAGGGTTTTAGCTACTCGGCACATCCCGCACCCCCTGAATTTACACATGGTTTAAGTACTTGTTTTGTCTTTTTTTTCTGTCTTTTTGTTTGCCTGCACCGATAAATGTAAATAAAGGCAACAGTAGTATACCGCTGTTCGAAACTAATAAATCGACTGAGAAAACAACAAATCCGGGTTACAAACTAAAACTGAGGGAAACACATCAAATATAAGAGGAGAACTACGACTCAACAGAAACACAACACTAAAATGTAACACACACAGAAACGAACTATAATATAACAATGGCCATTTTCCTGACTTGGTACAGGACATTTTAAGACAAAATGGTGAACCTGGTTTTGTGGCTAGCCAAACCTCCCGCTTTTATGGCAATATTAAATATAATATTAAAATGACAACATTACATGACAGGACTACAATACAAATAAATGGGAGAACATATAGGACATAGAAACAAACGAATAATTGCTATCAAAAGGTACCAGGTTTATAATTTAATACGCCAGACGCGCGTTTCTTCTACACAAGACTAACCAGTGACGCTCAGATTAAAAAAGTTCGAAAGCTAAAACAAGTACAAAATTGAAGAGCATTGAGGACCAAAAGTTCCAAAAACAGTTCGAATATACAGAGCCTCTGTTTTTTAATTCAAAAGTTATCGAATTTAGTTTACATCAAATTTTTATTCAAATATCCGTATTTCATGCCAGTACCAAAGTAATGAAATAAAACACATGAAAGCCATTTCATTTAGAATTATGTATTAATACTGTATGTAATTTTTTTCTCTAATAATATGTTGTCTTTATGTTCCTAGGAAAAGACAAGTAAATTCGTTAAAAGAAACTTGTATCTATTATATGAAAGAGGCGGAAGATACCAAAAAGATAGTCAAAGTTGTTGTACAAAACAAAGTTTGATTTTGATTTAAAAAAAATCTGGTATTGGCCATAGAAATAACATACAATTTACATGCACCAAGATGTTATATTTGAAATGTCATCTGGTGTGATATTCTTACCTTGAGTATGAAATATCCAATTCCCATTTGCATTATAGGCTGTTGAAATTCCAATATTTATTATCCGCCTCAAGGTTGTCGGACTAGTCCATGTTAGAAAAGTAGACCCCGAATCATCTAGTCCATGACTAACATTGATAGTATTAGCATCCCATGTGATCATGAACTCTTTATATTCAGAACAGTGTAGAACTGGACCAGCAATTTCAACAAGACGTGGTAGTTTATTTGACTTTCCGGCACGAATAAATGAAACTGTATTTTTATGACCTCCAAAATCAATCTCGTATAATTGTTCATTTTCGGTGTTTCCAGACATTAATCCAACATATCCATTTTTACAAGCTTTCAGTTGAAATATTAAGAGTCTATTTGTAGCTCTTATACCATGATTAGACAAAATAGTGTAATCTCTTGTATCTGGAGTATTGATATATATTTCTGCGCCTACAATGATAGTGAAATGCTCATTTATTTAAGTATAGATATTATCAAAAAAAAAAATAATATATCGAAATACAATTTATCGTTTGCAAATTTAGTTTGTTTAGAAATCAGCCGAATTATTTAAAATAGACCAACTTTCTTATTAGATCAGACTGATCACTTGTCGTTTTCCTTTATCAAAAATACTAATGAAAATACGTAGTCGGATCGACACAAATAAGTATGAACTGAAAACGATTGTTTTTTTTTTTAAATATATATATTATTCAACTTCAATTAGAACTTGTTAGTCTGTATGAAATTAATGCTTGATAACTTTGATGCGTCTGTAACACAAATTTGATAACAATTGTTCGATTTAAAATCGAATCTGTAAAATAATTTGTTAAAATTTTCCAATGATATTTTATAATTTGAAAAACAAAATACAACTTAAAAGTATCAAAAGGAATATTTCAACTTATAAGTCGAAGACAAAGCTGACAACGTCATGGCTATCAAATAACAGATAACAAATGCTATTAATTCAAATGTCGTTATGATTGTAGAACAAAAGCTTTTTCACAAATGTCGTTTTATATTTTTGCCAGATTCTTCCTTTCATACAGTGAATTTAAGTAATGATAATTTTGATCGGAGAACAAGTCAAATGTTGACCTAGTGATTCTCTCAATTTTGAAGGGAAATATATCGTAAGATATCGACAACACGTTATAAATGAATTATGTAAGTTTAAAGACAAAATACAATACGATATACATGTACTTAGAACAAACACATTAGCGCAATAGTATTCACCGTCAAATTTGACCTCGCCTTTTCAGTTAGTATGCTTCTACTTTGCTGATGATTATATAACATATTACAAGTTGTCGGTCTTTTGCACGGACTATCTGGCATTGTGTTCTTTAGATATTGTTGAATTAACAATTTGATTCCATATATTTTAATTTAATTTTGACGATTTTGTTTTACCATTCATGCGTTATCAGTCAATAAATACTTTTATATTACATTAATGGTCAATAAATAATTTGAAGTAAATGTAAAGGAGTTTGCAGAGAAATATCGTTATATGGCACATTCTTACGGAATGTTCCACAACATAGACATCGAAACTAATCCTGGCAGTGAATGATACATGAGCTCCAAAATGTGCATTGTTACTGCTATATTCGAACATGTCGAAGAACATCTTTCTTTAAATTGATTTCAAATAACAAAGTTTGGATTCCAATACGCATAATAAATATCCAGTGGAGAAAAGGCGAAAGCAGAACAAAACAAACACACACGAAAAACCAATAACAATCTATGTCAAATTCAAAATTCGAAAAAAGGCTCCCAAAATTCCGCTGGAACTGTCTTTAAGTTATTTAAATTTGGTTCTGAATATGCATTTGCCACTTTACCTTCAACAAAAAATATCAAAAGGAGTAGGTCCAGTAAGACCCCTTTTTGGCCCCAAAATATAGCAGTTTTACAAAATTGTTAATATGTACACTTTAAGCTATTTATTGGAAAGTAGAATACTTTTGTTAGCTAAATATGGGGTGTTTTTGACAATACAATGCACATATATCGGGTACTAGCATCATTAAGTCATGCTAAATTACTGAAATCTTCACAATTGTAGCATTTGAGTTAATTTTTAGACGGTTTCCGTCTTAAATGAAAGTGGCCGCATTTGTATTCATTTTTAATATTTAAATGTAAGTTGTATTTGATGATAATACATAACATATATCAAGGTTGAGGATGAACACGGATGCGGCCACTTTCATTTTTGACAAAAACCATCTGAAAAGTGAAGTTTTATAGCACATTTGATAGATTTTTAATATTTAACCAATTGCATCTACTAAAGTAGACACTCAAGTGTTTAAAAAGTGTCCAAAATCTTTCATTAGATGAACCTGAAGTTAAGGCAAAATTTGGCCCTTACCGGACCTACTCCTTTATCAATCTTCAAAATTTTCTTTGAAACATATGTATCTTTGTATTTTTATTTAAATTAATCTTTGATTGTTTTATATATGTATATACAAAACTACTTACCATATGAAATGATCAATTGAAGAAGCAGGGTGAATAGTAAAAGTATGGTATGTACAACAGCTTCCATCATTCAAGCAATTAATTATCAGGTCTTTTGGAGATTTGCATTTATATACAAACATAGGTAAAATTCAATCAATTCAAATTGTTGTCCATGCTATCATTGGTAGTTTTTCTCTCTTCAGAAATCAATAAAACACGCCTTTTTTTAAACATGGAGTCTGTCTGTAGAAACACAAGTTATTCTGGTGTTTACATTTATGTTCCTTTCCTTTGAAATTCACTCATCTTAAAAATGTAAAGCTTATAAACATACAAAAAGAAACACAAATGTTGCTGTTACAAAATGCTCCTCATGGAACGACATATTCACCTGGTGGTGTCCAAATAATCTCATTTAACTCACATATCATGTGGTTACATATGTTTATTGACCAACATTTGGTTTGATTTGCTGTATACTATATACTCTTGTTGCATTTAACCTGCAATTTATTTTGTACAATGTTGTTGCTTTAAAAAAGGGAAACAATTATATAAGTTATAATATAACTATTATCAGTATTAGAAATATCATCTCTTTATCTATTTCGCCTATTATATGTGGAATCGCATAGTTATATTAAAAGGACATGATCAATGTCAGCTGATGACTGGTACACCGAAAAAATATTTTCAATTTTAGACGAAAATATTTTTCATCCGCTTTACGGATCATGAATCAGTTTGTATATGAAGGTTGGCGCCATAAAATATGGAGTTAATCGTGCAAATAATGTTTGTTTGTGAGCAAATAGTGTGTTGAGGTTAAGAAATTTCCACGTTGAAAGAAGAAAACATGTAAATCAGGTAAGGTAGACACCATAGAAGAAGAAGAAAAAAGGTTCCCTATGAGCTATATTGACATTTAGGTTGCTCATTATATGCGAATAAGTTTTTGGTTTATCATCACTAATTGCACTGTAGTTATTTACATAAGTCAAACTCTTGTGACCGTAATTCTGCATGATTTCTGAATTTTGTATGTTGCTTTTGCAAAGTTCTTACACTACATATTTTCTGACTCTGTGATTTGTTAATCAACTAACCTTGATCAAATCAACCTTGTCTTGCATTTCTTTAACAATGTCGTAGCATTTTCTTTGACAAACATTTTGTTTTGTGTATCATTAATCATAGCGTTAATCCGAAATGAATATTTCCTGATGAATGCAGTGAAAACAACCGTGTTTGTTGTTTTTGTCTGTATATGGATGTATTTCAAAAGAGGAGAAGAAAGCTATTAAGTGTTATTGGTTTATCTATCTGATAATGGCAATGTCTTAGTGAAAAACAAATTGTGTGGTTCCCATTGCATTATATGATGAATTCAGTATTTCTTCATAAGGGTAACATAAAACGTAAACAGATTGAATTGTAAAGTCTCAATTTTGAAATTTAAATATGCGTTCATTTTTGGAAGTTCTCGAATTTCTTTTAGTGTGCAAAATAATGACAAAACGAATGTATTTTAAATGAATAGAATTGATGTCATACATATACATGTAGTATTGATGAGTTGAACACAGCATTTTCTGACAACTAAGACTCCTAGATACAGATTGCATGACTATGTGAAACATAAGAATGGAAGGAAAGTACATTAAATAGGTAAACAAGAAATCAAAGTTAAGAAAAACATAGAACAAGGTTATTCATTTGTTATTATTTTATCTGAAAAGTAATTTTCGTCGCTTAGATTTTTATATGGCAAAAAAACAAAACCACAACATACATTTTAATGGATATAATTGTGAACAAAAGTGGGGTTGTTAAGAAGGCATTTCAATTTCCTATACTTCTTCGTTGGATGAATTCAATGACAGATATTTAGAAAAACACAACAGCTGCCACATGTGAAGCAGGATCTGCTTATCCCTTCCTGAGCATCTGAGATCAACCTAGTGTTGGTGGGTTCGTGTTTCTCAGTCTTTTGTTTTCTATGTTGTCTTTTGTGTCCCATACCGCATAGTCAGCTATAAAAGAAATGACAGATGAAAAACAATTCCAACGAGAAAACTAACGGCCTAATTTATGTAAAATATAATGAACGAAAAACACATATGTAACACAGCAACAAACGACACCCACTGAATTACATGCTCATGACTTGGGACAGACACATACAAAATGTGGCGGAATTAAACATGTTAGCGGGCTCCAAACCCTTTACTAACCTGGGACAGTGGTGTAATAACATAAACGGTACCAATTTTGCTGCACCAGATGCGCATTTCGACAACCAATGTTTCTTCAGTGATGCTCGAAGCCAAAATATTTGAAATTCGAAAGTTTACTAAAAAGATGAATAGTTACAAACCAAAAAGGACAAAAATGTATACTAGTAGCCAAAGCCGGGCAAGGGATCAGAGCTTTCTATGAGGGAGATATATTCCTTAATTTAAAATAATTTCCAAAATTTTGCATCAGCAAATTTTTTAACAATATATCCGTATTTTCCTGCCAGTACCGAAGTACTGGCTACTGGGCTGGTGGTGCCCTCGGGGACAATCAGTCCACCAGAGGCATCGACCCAGTGGTAGTGATAACATAAACGATACCAATTTTGCTGAACCAGATGCGCATTTCGACAACCAATGTCACTTCAGAGATGCCCGAGGCCAAAATATTTGAAAATCCAAAGCTTATTAAAAAGATGTGTAACAGTACAACATAAGAACAAACTACAAAAATCATTTAAAAAAGGCTTAACTCATCAGATGGATACTAATAGGAATACATCAGAGTAGACGTTGCCGGTTACTTGTACACCCAACATCAAGAAGACACTAATTACAGATCTGAGAGTACTCGCAGCTACTGACAGCTAATTCAAAGCTAATATGAATTTGAATGTCCCTTTGGTATCCTTAGCCTCTCTTGTAATGATCATATTAATTCATTCTCAAAGTACTGGTGAGGTGGCTGTGAAAAAAGGGTCATTGGATAACTCCAAATACACATATATGTTTGTGCAAATAAAAGCCTACTAAGCTTAGTGTATAAAAAAGTATTACAAAAATACTGAATTGCAAGGAAAATTTAAAAAGGATGAAGTCTATATAAAACTGACAAAGTCCAACACGAGTTATCACCCAACAGAACGAATTGAAGACAACCACCATTTTCATTACTTGGTACAGGCATTTTACGAAGAAAATGGTATGTTAAACCTGATTGTATAGCTAACTAAACCTCCCACTTGTATTACAGTTGTTTATTCTTTCGTTATATTGACAACAAAATTGGATGAGAAACACAAACAGACATTAAACAAGTTTTTGGTGGGGTTCGTGTTGTTTATTCTTTAGTTTTCTATGTTGTATCATGTGTACTATTGTTTTTTCTGTTTGTCTTTTCATTTTTAGCCATGGCGTTGTCAGTTTGTTTTAGATTTATGAGTTTGACTGTCCCTTTGGTATCTTTCGTCCCTCTTTTAAACAAAAAATTAAATGCAAATGCTATTTTAAAATATCAAAGACACGTTTTATACAGAATGTAATGTCAAGTATATTGCAAATGTTTCTCTTATAATGTTTTTGTTTTACAACATACCATGCAAGTTCGACAGTTATAATGCGTGTTATCTAATCCTTAAACTGCTAGAAATAGGTGACCCACAGCATACAAGGGACATTCATTTTCAATGCTTAAGGGCGACTTACACACGCAAACACATCATATTCTTGAGGTGTCGTGCCTCCTTTTGGTGAGCAATTACACTGATACGGACAGTCTGAAACTTTCACCATACCAGAATCAATCATATGTTGCAATACACATCTTTTTAACCAAATGTAGTCAGAAAGTTTTGTAATGTAGATATCCTGGTTTTCTGTTAAATTGGCAATTCATTCCTTTCTGACAAATGCATTTATGAGACTGTGAGCATTTGATTGTTTCCATAGTAGAGGTCGAAACTTCGGGATTTATAAATTTCAAGTTAGTTGCTTAATTGATATATGCTTTTGTTGCAGCATCTTCGCTTTTGTGTTGGATATAGATTTATTCATTTGAAGATATTCAGTGGAAGGTGCTTGGGGCTGGGAAGTCGAATCGAATGACACTTGCCGATCCGTTGATTTAGGTTTCGATGTAGTTGTATCCCCTGTTTTCAATTTAGAAGTTGGTAAGTCTGTAGTAGATTCGATCGCAATTTTTCCTGTAAAATATAAATGTACGGTTATAAAATGTATAATTGATTAAATGAAAATAACACTTTATTGATTTCGCGCGTCCAAAGCGATTTTCTGGATTAACTTCACAATGAAAACCCTAACCAAAACAATTGGAAGCCAACGCACAAATAAGACCTAAACATGTGCTATGCAGAATCATATGACCAAAAGACATCTAAAAAAAACTTGGCTAAAATTGTCTACGGCTAACTTAACGTAAGTCGGAACGTTACTTAATTTTTTTCAAATGATCAACAAAGGAAACATTTGTAAAAATCATGTCAGTACCGAATAAATGACTACTGACTATATGATAACCCTAAGGACTAATAGTCTCGACCCAGTGCCTGAATCATATGTGTTAGGTTTTAGTTAAACATTACAATTATCATAAAAAAAGTCATTCGAGATGTGTCTGTACACTATGGGCATATTACGACAAGCCTTTAAAACTGTGTTCTAACATGTGTTATATACAGACTACTATAAGCAAAGGAATCATTTTAAACAAATATGTTATTAAACAAAGTGTTATGAATGGTAAGCTTTGCATACCTATTTAACGGATTGCACTTTTTTTGGTCTTTTCTCGGTTGTGACACCATCGAATGCTATTCATAACTGACCCATAAAAAGGATGTTTACAACACAACAGTTGACAATAACAGACCAACACTGAGTGTTGTTCCCATAGTGTGATTTCTTTTATCTTGTTCGTTTTGCCATCGTGTAGCTTTTTGTTTCAACTCATGTTTTTTCGTCTATGTGAATTCTTTCATTATTTTATTTATAATTGTTTATCACAACTAAGACTAAGAACTAGGTACGTTAATAAGATATGAAAGAAACACATGTTAGGATTTTCTTTGATATTTTGTAGTATTGATCGCGTAAAAATTTATATTGAGTGCACCTTTACAGGGAATAGCACATTAAGTGCAGGTAGAATCAGGGGTTCAAACTACCATTGAAAAAAGGCAAGCAGAATACCATCATTACAATTTTAAAGAATAAAAGTGCATTGGATGGAAAATTTCCAATTAAAGACAAATAGCTGACCTCACAATATACTTAAAGGTTCGACCTTATTCTTGTAGGGCATATTTTTGCACCTTTTTACAATGTAAGATTTTCTTTAAGGGTTTTGAATTTTTCAACGTTTGTTCTGGGTGAACCCACTTTGCATTTCGTCCTTAATATTCCATGACATATTTGCGACTGGACATTAAAAGAGTAATGAATCATTGAGCTTCATTAAATGACTTATATAGTTTTTAGTCTTTAGTGGTTAATTGACTCTAAACGATGTCCTCAATTTTGATATTTTTCATAAGTTTGAATTTGATTTTAAAGAGAGAGATTTACAGATTTTTATTAACATAATCTGTTTTGATTAATATCTAAAAGATCGATTTGGTTTAATCTGAAATTGAAGGTTGCTGATTTCTCTACATATAGCATAAAAAATTAGTTCGGTTTATCTATTGTACAAATGTTAAAATGCAAATGTGGAAAGGTTCGATAGCGTCAACCGACAGAAAATGGGATTGATTTATTATATGGTGTTTGAAGCCCAATTGGGTCATAATTAAATCGTAATACAAGAAGATCTACTAGACGTTTAATTTCATTCTGCTAGTCATAGTTCAGCTTTTCCTAACGCATTTGTCCTTTCTATTTGTATTGTTTTAAGATGACGTAGTCTACAATCGTACATATCACTCAATACGGTTGATAGATGCCTTAACAATCTAGAAAGCTTTTTTACAACGTTTAATTTATTTACAAATCTACGTACTCAATTGACATATTAAATGAACATATTTGCACTTAACTATTATCAACGCCCATTTATTTAACTCAATATCTGTTAATAGAGGCCAAACGTGTTGTCGGATTTTTGAAATACTATTTATGACGTTTACTTAACCTCCATTTAAAAAGTAATGTGAGAATATAGATTGTTTTCAAACTGGGGGAAGGAGAGTAGAACTGGGGGAAATCGGCAATGAAAGGCAACGACTTAATCGAAACGAATTACGATCGCAGTCATGTTGAATAATTTACAGATCTTGTTTCCTGTATTATACCGATATTTGATGTTTCAAGATTCTCTTTGCCTTTGTCAAACACGAATAAAATTTCCTTTAAGGATAATAATTTCTATAAGGAATCAACTTACGATTTCGGCCGTTTACATATTAGTAGATAATATCTTGCTGTTTCAGACTTTTTTGCTCTGAAATCATTTAAGCCGAAACTACAAGAAATGGGTAAAAATCGTCATTAAAGACTGACAGTTTCAGCCATGTGACTTTCATTTGATTTTTAAATGGTTTCTTTATCTGTTGCAGTTCACAGTTTTAAACTGAATAACAATAACTACTAAAAGGAGTCGACTACCCTTTCCGATTGAAACAAACCCTTCTAAAAAAAGCTCCTTCATTGTATTATTTTTTTCTTAAGCGAGCTCTTCCGTTTTATCTATATACGAAATAGCAAAGAGATCACTGAAAAGTAGATGAAAATATCCTCCTTCACATGAGGCAAACATTACTTACTTTGGCATCTATGTTGTAGTACTTGGTGTGTAAAGCACAATCGGATATATAACTACATGGATTAGTTGATAGATTGACGTCCAGTGACACATTTTACATGTATATTAAGGACCAACGCAAATAAACAATTAATAAAATTGATAGGTCACCCAGTTCAAACATATTCAGGGCCAGAAACAATTTACAACTAAATATACTAGGTAGTTCTAGAAGATGGGATGACACGTATGAATTTGAAGGTCGGTTAATTTATTTGTCTGCCAATTGGAAAAATCGAAATGTTAGACCTTGAACGGGTCACGTACGAATCTCCCGAAAAGAGTTGCTCCAAGGGCTCTTTTAAGAGACGAGAATGTGACACTCTTGTTACTCGAAACACCAGATCTAGCGTCCCCTTTCGACTGCGTATTTGTACATCCCGCACATCTTAACGGATGCTCTACTTTGCAGGGGGTTTCTTTTGTTCGGGAGAAGTCAACTCTTGGGGTTTGAAAAAGATGATGTAAGTTAATCTTTGATGAGACAAAATACCAACAATACAAAATAATCAAGACATCTAGAGTTACCATACAATCGTTTATAATAAACAGATGCCTGTATTAAGTTTTAAGGGTGATCACTAAATTAAGACGTGGTAAATGAACGACAGATTATAGAAATAATTGTATTTGTTTGCATGTACATGTTTATTGTATTCATGAATGATCATTTATTCCAGAAAACCTCTTCCATACACGTTTTGAGTGAGACACTCAAACCAACATTATTTGATCCTGAAAATGTTGCAATTAGGCTGTTTCAATACTTTTTTATTCATTAAAGTTTTAATTTTCTGTTATAAAAAAAGTGATCTATTAATCAATTGTACTGGAAAGAGAACACTATAGTTATTTTGCATTTGTATTTGCATGTCTCGTAACTAAAAATAGGTACAAACTGTAACTACTTGAAGTCTTATTATATGATATATTCTAGGATCCTTAATACTCAACCAAATAACGATATAACGTTACAATGACAGATATGACGCGAGCAAATGCAGTTTGAAGAGGTTTTCTGCAGGAAGTTCCTAGCACATACAATGTAATATAGAATTTGAATCTTCATCGGCGCCATGAGGTTGGCCACATTATAAGATTTACGGATTTTCAAAAGACGTTCTTAAATGAACAAAAACTAATTTATAAAATGTAAAGGCACAATACCCCATGCAATCTTTTTCATCAACATCTATTGAACACAATTTTAATGTGCGTATTGTTATGCGTTTACTTTTCTACATTGGCTAGAGGTATAGGGGAGGGTTGAGATCTCATAAACATGTTTAACCCCGCCGCAATGTTGAGCCTGGTCCAAGTCAGGAGCCTCTGGCCTTTGTTAGTCTTGTATGATTTTTAATTTTAGTTTCTTGTGTATAATTCGGAGTTTAGTATGACGTCCATTATCACTGTACTAGTATACACATTTTTAGGGGCCAGCTGAAGGACACCTACGGGTGCGGAAATATTCGCTACATTGAAGACCCATTGGTGGCCTTCGGCTGTTGTCTGCTCTATGGTCGGATTGTTGTCGCTTTGACACATTCCCCATTTCCTTTCTCAATTTTATTCATTATAAAGCAATTGCTAAAAATTATATCTCTAGGTTGCACTTCTGAAAATATAGACAATGCAATTTCCCATAGTAACTCCTATTCCGGCTAAAATTGTACCACATTTCCTATGGAGTTTCGTAAAAATTTATATCCTAGAATAAAAAGTTTTTATGCACTAAAATTGTTTTCATAGGTCAAAATATAAAGCTGTATGGCATATTTTCAACATTTATATGCATCGAACTACTAAGAGTTCAAACTAATATACTAAAATTTTCACTACCCCTCATCTCACTGTGGGTCTTAATCAGAATTAAACTTTGCCGCTATCCATTAGTATTTATACTGGTTACATTGTGTCTCTACCAGATATAGCAGACAGATCATATCTTGGAACTAAACAAAATATCTATGAATTTTAAAATGTCTGGCGAAAAGAAGCGTTGTCTGTGAAACATCTGTATTTACGAAGTGCAAACTCCATGCCTCAAGTTTTCATAATATTACAATGTTTGAACTATAAACACAAATTGCATATATCTGTACTTTTCCTAAAAATCATACAACTGTCAAGAAGTAAAGATATAAACTACTGTAGCGTATTGGTGTACTAATTTTCTGTAATTATAAGCTAAAACTTAAACAACCCCAAAGGTTAAAACAATCATTAAAAATATCGTAAATTTCGTTACTTAAATGTCATTCTAATTTATTACTTCACAAATCTCATCACAGTATAATGGAATAAATGAATTCGCATACATTTAATGCACCACAATATTCAGTAAAACTTTCATATTTTTATGGCTTATCCTGGTGAACACAAGAATTCCATAGTTTAGAAATCATGGTGTCATTAATTGTTGTTTTTTGTTAGTCTAGAGGCACAAAATGTTCATATAGTACCATAAAATTATGCATTTATGTATGAATAATGCGATCAGAATTACAATATGCGTTCTATATTATGCGATACTTATTTCGTTGCTTTTTCTAAAAATACAAACATTTCAAATGATATCGGATATGTTCCTTACGTCGTAACTACAATCCCCTTCCCTTTCATGAATGTGACCTACCGAATTAGACTATTCACCGGATTTGTAATCACATAAGCAACACGACGGTGTGCCACATGTGGAGCAGGATCTGCTTACCCTTCCGGAGCACCTGAGATTACCCCTAGTTTTTGGTGGGGTTCGTGTTGTTTATTCTTTAGTTTTCTATGTTGTGTCATGTGTACTATTGTTTATCTGTTTGTCTTTTTCATTTTTAGCCATGGCGTTGTCAGTTTGTTTTAGATTTATGAGCTTGACTGTCCCTTTGGTATCTTTCGTCCCTCTTTCAAACGCTTTAAACTACGAAAAGTAAAGAAATACGCTTTAAAACTGAACAATTAAAACAAAATATTTTTTGCGATTGGTTGTATATGGTTTTTTTTTTATCTTTTTAGTACAAAGAACTAACTATGTATCAAGATTAACTAAACCAAGAAGACCAAAAGTAAAATTAATTTATGTATTATACATTCCATCATCTTCACAGATCAAATTAAATGAAAAATACTATGTTGATTTGCATTGAAATATACGCAGATCGAACAAGTGTCAGTTTGAAAACCGTTCTTGGTTTTCATTGGTAAATCAGGCTTTAAAAAATCAATACATGAAATTTGTTTAATGTATACTATCCGAAGGAACACACACTGTTTCGTTTGAACTGTTTTCGTTATGCTATCACCTGCATATGTTTACTTATATTTTGGTGATGGGAGATAGTACCTTTTCATTACTGTGATTGATTTGTTGTTGCTTGTCTATTGTCCAGTGGCATATTTCATGCATATTTAAGACGTGACCAAATAAAACATCTATGTAATATGTAGATTCTGCAAAATAGGTGGACCGAGCTGATCGACTGAAAGTTGGAACTGGAATTGGAAATTAAAAAGATGACACGTAAGACCTTGTATGTTTTGTTTATGTTAACTCATGTTTCACAATTTATTATGGATTAGAAAACATGTATGAAGAGTTTTCTTAAGTTCGATATTGTCTAACAATTTACGTTATGTTTGTAGTCTTTCTATACGACTACTAGGAAGAGGAAGACTTGTCACCCTTACTATAGAACGACTGTAAAGGTTCGACGAGTTTACTCGGATCACATATTGATTTCCACGCTTAAAGTACAATATTACCGTAAAATTTATGATGTGAAATACCGTTTTCAATAAGTGTTCTACAGATATAGCCAAATTTACTAATCAAATCTTTGTATCTATGAAAGAATTTAGTAAAAGTTATAAGCAATTTATGGTAATGACGTCATAATTTACCAGTTATGCATTGATTACGTTCGTTAAAATCTATGACATCACTACTCACACGGGCATAACGAACGAGTTTGGATATATAAACACCGTATGATGGAGCCAAAGGAACATCGCCGTCTAAAGACTAACAATAGGGAAGGAAAAATCATCTCTTTTGTCTTGATGATGTAAATATTAATTCATATGCTGTTACCAAAAACAGGGTTAAGATCTAAAAAAGTCCCAAGTCAGGAGCCTCTGACCTTTGTTAGTGTTGTATGATTTTTAATTTTAGTTTCTTGAGTATATTCGGAGTTTAGGATGACGTCAATTATTACTGAACTAGTATGCATACTTGTTTGGGAGCCAGCTGAAAGATGTCTCAGGGTGCGGAAGTTTCTCGCAGCATTGAAAACCCATTGGTGGCCTTCGGTTGTTGTCTGCTCTATGGTCGGGTTGTTGTCTCTTGGACACATTCCCAATTTCATTCTCAATTTTAGTATTAAATAAAAGATAGCCATAAAGGAAATGGTCGGTTTATTAAAAAAAAAAAAGGATAAATACAAATCATATTGTCACATAATAATTAGTAAGTATAAATATTAACAAGTTAATAGGTAAAATAAACAAGAATATGTCCCCAGTATAGTATACCGTTAAAATGGGGCAAGATCTCTAATTTGGCATTAAATTAGAAATATCATATCATAGGGAGCATGTGTACTAAATTTCAAGTTGACCAAAAACTTTAACATGAAGCGGGACAGATGGACGAACGGACGGACGGGCGGACGGATTAACGGACGATCGAACAGACGGACGCACAGTCCAGAAAACATAATGCCCATAACTTGGGCATAAAAAACTTTAAGTTATAAGAAGCGGCACACTTATAATTCATAAATAATATTTGAAGTTATGAATATAGCATTTCCATTTACATGATGATTACCGGTGTATAAAAACGCAAATGAATTAAAACTACTATTGAAGATTTAGAATCAGATTTATACAGTATGTATAGCAAATATGCATAGCCTGTACAGTGTCATTGTTTGTCACTTAAAGAATCGTAAACTGTGACTTGTTAACACTTAACACAATATTTTAAAGACTGAAATGCTGAAAAACAAAGTTCAAAGTTTTCGATTAGGTCAGGGTTTAAGACGTTAAAAACTCATTAAGATATGTAGACGAAAGAGGCATGAACATCTTCTAGCTTCTCTAAAAATTCGTTATTTTTACGATATATATCCTGAAATTAGCACATTGATCGCCGGTGTATAGTATCAGGTGCAATCATACCACATCTCCGTATCTTATCCAAAATGTTATGCTTTATTTTTAATGAAACAGTTGTTGGTAAGTAGTATTTCATGAAACCCCAAAATAATAATATTCGAATTTGATTAGAAACATAGACATACTTCATTAAAGGTTCTCGGTGGCCGAGTGGTCTAAGAAGTTACATCTGTAATCACTAGCCAGCCAACACTGAGGTTGTGAGTTCGATCCCCGCTCGTGCGGGTGCACTCGCGTTCAACCTTAATTTCTCCTTTCAATGTTGATCTATTTATTATTTTGATTCTGAATGTCTTCATTTGCAGGACTGAATGTCCAGCCAAAAGGTTTCAACTTTCAAGATTTACAGCCGATTTCATTGAGTGTGAAGCCAAAGGTAAAATCTTTGGTAAGCCTGCTTGTTAGCTGACCCGTTAAGTCATTATTATGTCATGTTTACTACCCTCCTTTCGAAGTAGCATAGTCTACAGACAGATAGATTGGTAATCTGCTGGACTAGTGTATTCTTAAAGGAGGGTAGTTAACCTGACCTAACAATGACTTTATGGTTCATCTAACAAGCAAGCTAACTAAAAATATTACCTTTGACTTCACACTCAATGAAATCGGCTGTAGTATTCACCAAGTTCAACCTTTCCGGTATTGAATAAATATTTGAAGTTACTAAAAGAAATCTTATTTATTGCATTAGGGACATTAAACTGTAGTACTATTAGTGTAAGTTGTGCCTTCAATAGCAAGTGAAAAGGAAAACAAACTAACGGTAGAATATTCAATAACTACCCTAATTATTTTTTAAGTAGAAAGAAATATTGACTAAGTCCAAAAATCTGACATTTTTAGAATATTTGAAGAATAAAAAAAATACGATTGCAATACATGCTTTAATTATGTGTACAATAAACCTATTAGGTATTAAAGCTGTATCTCAAAAACTGTAGGAGGATAACCGACTCTTTATATATATAGCTTGTGCCAAAAATACCGGACATTTAAAGAAACTTTTATAAAAAAATCAAAATCCTGTAGACATACACACCTCTATTATAAATAAAAAGCTTTTTAGGTCAAAAACTGAAGGAGATAGCTATCCGTATATGTCCGGACAGAAACAGACAAACGGACGGATGGACGGACAGATCTAAATTAACGGACGTGCTCGACATTTTGTGCCATGAGGGGAGGGGGGGGAATGTGAAATAGAATTAAGAGGACATAGTTTACATGGACACTAAACAGCTAGGTAAGAAGTACCAGTGCACTCCAGGAATCGGTATAGGTTTGGCATGACATTTTGTCAGTTACGTAGAACTCCAGACAATACAAAATACACATTCGAAATGGCAAACAAATACACATGTTTTTCGCGCATACTTCATAAGTTTGTTTGCATGGGTCTTATCCAATTTGTATTAGTGCAAATAAAATATGTTAAAAGTAATTTCGCTATGGCATGTTTTATTTGATAATCCATATAGGATCCGAGTCAATTGAATGCTACATGTGTACTTTTATTTTATGATTACATCTTGTCAAATGTACCAATATATGAATAGGCTGGAAATATTATACATGATTTACAGTATAGTATAAGTGTAGTTAACTTAATTTCAGTATCAACTGCTCTTTATCTGTAATTATGTTTATAATTACATTTCATACTTTGGATTTGATACTGACGGCACATGCATGACGTATAAGTTTAGTACTGTACGCAGATTTTAGTCTATCAACCAGTGATTCCAATATTCTAAATCATCTGTTCAAATAACTACTAAATTCTGCACATGTGAAGTGCTAATTCTTATGGAAACAACAACAATAAATGGAATTTTTTAACGTCCTTGACTGTTTATACAGCCCTTGCACGGCCGGCGAAAACAACGTTGTGCACGAAATGGATATGGTACAGAAATATATTTTTATGGTTAAATAGAAAACTTCAAAGTGCAAAATATATACGTTTTGATGAAATTATTTTCTTCAGAACCACGAAAAGAGTTTCAATATATTGACAATTTATTATAAAATTCATTTTTAAGATTTCGTTGAATATTTGAAAATTAAAATGAATAAAAATTAATTCACCATATTTCAAGGGACACAACTCTGTATTTTGGCTGCACAGTGTTGGACTATTTTTATCAGTATGGGTCTAATTTCACGTACAACATATTTCTTTAAGAGAGTGACATGTCTTGATGACTGGATACGACATAAAACAGTCCGTATGTGATATTCTGATCAATTATGGATCCCGGAATAATTTCGTACCCGTGCCGTTCACTTAGACGTATTATAATGACTTGTCAAAATATGTAAACAATCGGATTATTTTTCAAATTTTTAGACATGAGCGCCAACGTAGACCACCATGATATTTTATTAGGTGAAAGATACATAAGAGTATAGTTGATGGCTGAAAATTTCAAGATGGTCTACGTTGGCGCTGATGTCAAATTTTGTCTCCGAACATGACGAAATTGTAGATGTTTTACACTTTTCGTCGTTTTATGGCTTTTCAAGGTCTCAGTTTGAACATATTTGAGTACATAACACCTAAAAATAAGGTTCTACATGGACGATCAGATACTGCAGTTCATTACACAGGCGTGATGGGTTTCAACTTCCAAGTTTAAAAATTCTGGAAAAGGGGGGGGGGGGGGGGGGTGGAGGGGTAGAAACGGCCCTTATCATACCTTGTCCTTTTAGTATGGAGTTTCTAATCAGAAATTGAAATGTTTAAATCTGAAAATGGACAACTGCTGCTGTCTATGTTAAATCCTTTGGGTACATTTCGGTAGTATATTCAAAGAATTCTTGATAATTTAACGAACACATATCATCAAGATAACGATGGGTATTGTTGAATGTATCAACCAAATGTAACAATGACGTGTCTTTACTGAGTTTGGTCATAAACCGAGATTCATAGCAATACAGGAATGAGTATGTTATTAAAGAGTCGCAATTATTGCCCATAGGAATACCTACTACATGTCGAAAAACTTTATCGCTGAAACGTACATATGTGTTGTCCAGGAGAAAATTCAAAGCTTCAATCATATCTTCACATTTCCAGTAATCGTATCTAGCCTACTTTCCTTTTTCGTTACAGAAAAAAGGTTTTAAACCAGTTACAGCAAATGAATATGCAATGAGATTATTCAAAAGACCATTTAATTAGATATGAAAACCTTTCTACAGGAACATTTGCAATAGTAGTGTAAAGCATAGAAACATTCAAGGTTTTAATATCATGGCAAAAGTTTTAAGATTGTGATTGAAGACTTTTACAATATCATTACATATTTTCTGAATCCACATCTAAGTGACAGCCATCACAATATTTTCTAAGGCAATTAGAATGGCAATAAGAACTTCAGACAAATGTTAAGTCAAAATTTAATTTAAATGCAAATGATAATCATTTGAAATAACGCACTTAAGAAATTAGAATTAACAGCAACACAAAGAATCTGTCATTTATATCTTCATTATTAACGACGAAAAAGATTAAAAAAACAAAAACCATTCTTCTTTCCTAGAGAATTAATATCACAAAGAATGATGACGCTTGTGGTTTTTTATGGAATCGCTTTAATCTTTATATAATTAGTATGACTCTTTTGTTTAAGGTAGGTAATTGGAATATCATCAGAAAAATGTAAAATAACAAAAATACCGAACTCCGAGGAAAATTCAAAACGGAAAGTCACTAATCAAATGGCAAAATCAAAAGCTCCAACACATGAAACGAATGGATAATAACTGTCATGTTTCTGACTTGTTACAGTTTTTGTACTGCATTCAATGGAAAGTATAAAAAATGCTAACGCAAGAACATTCAAAAAGAAACTACAGGGAGACTCTTCAAGACTTTGATCATTTATACTACGTTTTTTTAAATTTTATTTTATAATTGAATAACTCTTTTTGTAACTTCATTGGGGTATACAAGCGTTGACCGAAGTACATTTTGTATGAAGCGTGGCAGCACTTCATTATAAAAATGTGCAGACGGTCAACGCTTTTACAACCCTAAATACTTAAAGATGCATTCAATACTCATACATGTAATTACATTTTTTCGCTATGATCATGAAACCACTATTACTATCAAGTTTTCTTTTATTTACCTGTGCTCTTTATCCTGGAAACGTGTGTCATCATGAATGTTACAATTCATATTGAAATGAGGGTTAGTGTAGGAATGACACGAGATTGTTGTTAGCCAATCAAAATAACGTATTATAATGAAACATACATCTAATGTAATTATTTATTTTTGTTTGGCGTTTACATATCAAAGGTTTACTCTCGCATTTTTAATTAATACTGATTAACTGCGATGTCTTCCTTCAGATGTTCCATGAAAACAATATTTTAACTATTTATTTAGGGATTTAGTTTGCAGTCCTAAAAAATAACTAGTCTGTCTCACAACAAAATCTGCTTATTGCAAACCTGCGTAAAAAAAAAGAAAAACTAAACAAATTCAAAACATTTTTTTTTTACAAAAAAGCATTTACAACGTTAAAAAGAATTAAAAACCAAAAAAATCAAAACAATCTACTTTTAAAAACATAAGTATGTGCAAAAATAAGACAATAAAACACTTGTGAAAATTAAATGTAGAGTTATAATTATAGCTGAAAGCAAAATGCACCATAAATTATTGATGCGTTTGGCATAAAATCGATTATTTTGTTTTTCATTTGTTTATCTTTGCAGATAGGGTACAATATAATTTTATATTAGATAATATAAAAACGTATGTTTCTGTAAAGATTAATCAATAGGGAAAATATGTGTAATGAGATCCAAAAATATATTGCTTTTGTCAAAGAATTCAACATACATTTACACCGCTTGTATACTTCCAATTTTCAAATAAGGGAAATATGTTATTGACTGAAGTGTGTAAACATCTTAAAAAAGAGTTATATTATAACAAAAACACCGAACTCCTAGGAAAATTCAAATAGGAAAGTCCCTTATCAAATGGCAAAATCAAAAGCTCAGACACATCAAACGAATGGAAAACAACTGCCATATTCCTGACTTGCGCCAGGTATTTTTTCTTGTAACAAATGGTGGATAACACCTGGTGTTATAGCTAGTTAAACATCTTACTTGTATGACAGTCCCATAAAATTCCATTATATTGACAATAATGAATGAACAAAACAAACCGACGTAATAGGTAACAATGTCAAAAATAGGGGTACAGCAGTCAACATTGTATTATAATCACAATCACTATAAAAACAAACAAATATGTCAATAAAGAAAAACAAAATGCCATATTGACAAATCATATAAGCAAACATGAAAGACAAGAATTCGAAAAATGACCACAGCACAAAACACATTGGCAGGATGCATAGATAAATAAGTACCGAGCCGGGCAAAACAAAAATTACCAAAACATGGAATAACCAGTAAAGGTTAATAACTTACGAAGTCAAAAACAAGAACACTATAACATGAAAATAAGATGATAAACAAAGTCTATACCTAGAATATATACCTTTAAATCTAGGAAGAGGTAGTGGTATATTAATAGTAATCCTTATTATCAATACTAGACAGCATACTAGTTTAGTTTAATAACGCCTAAAACGTCAATCCTAATTGAAATAAATACATTCAAGCAAGAAACAACCTTGCAGGACTCTAATAACCCCAAACAAAACGATACACGAATCTACACCGTAACATAATATACCTAAATCTGTTACATTATAACGTTGCAGCACAGTACGCATTCCATCTGGCTTCAAATCTGGTTTATACGTTTCTGATCTGTTTGGTTTGTTCAAACATTGTTGTCAATATAATGGAATTTTATGCGACTGTCATACAAGTCCAAAAAGTAGCTAGCTATAAAACCAGGTTTAATACACCATTTTCTTCATAAAAAATGCCTATACCAAGTAAGCAATATGACAGTTGTTATCCATTCGTTTGATGTGTTTGAGCTTTTGATTTTGCCATTTGTTTACGGACTTTCCTATTTGAATTTTCTTTGGAGTTCGGTATTTTTGTTTTTTTACTTTTTTTGACCATTAGTAAAAACTGAAACATTTCGAAAGGACTTTAGTTCTCTTTTAGTTTTTTGTAGATAACTTTATCATTGGCAATCAATCCACATTGTACCAAATCTTATATTGAAACATGGTATTCACAAACGTTTCCGTTAACATTGTGATAACGGGTGCGCTATTAACGGGTGCGTTAGTATGCACATTAGACGTAATTGATATGTCGGGTGTTTTCATTGGTTTATAAATCGACTCGACACTACAATGGTCAAAGAGTTTGTTTACATTTTTATAATAATAGTGTTAACTTTTTCCAGCGATTGTGCATTCTAGACAATATGATACAATATGTCGAAAACCTCAGTCGAAAACAAACAATCCGATCAAGACTACATCTAGTTTAGGTTTAATTTGTTCATTTAACTATTTTTATATGTTTTATTTCATTTAATAGGCTTGTGATATAAGTAGCGTACACACCCTGCACGAGTGGTCTGAAAGTTGCCTATTACAAAAAAAAATGTCTCCTCTTATCCACATACGCTATATTTTTAAGGAAGTTCACTGTTTCGCCCTTTATACCGTTCGGTCAGCTCGGATGCAAAACCTTTCAACGGTATCATGTTTTTCTTAAAATGTTCTCGGTTTAAGTAAGGTCACCTAATCTTTGCAGAATAATTACTAGCATATCCCGACTTGATTTTTCAATAAATATAACTTCAAAGGGTTTTAAAAATGCTATAGAAAGGCATTATTTAAACTTCAAAATCTTAACTTTAGTGTATGAATAGTTATAGTGTATCTGTATTGCATTGAGGGTGATTTTTTTTTTTTATCAAAAATTGGATTATTGGGGTTCTTTGATATGCTGAATCCTACTAAAACAAATTTATACTGGACCATAATAGGTAAATGTCCAAAGGACCGGTTGATAAAAATCTAAAACTGAACATACATAATAGATAAACGAGTTTAAACAAAGCATGTTTCCAAATAACTTGCATATTATATTGAGTACTAAAATAGGAAGAAGACTAAAACATTTAGCTGAAAAATTGCCTTAAATTCAATGAAAGGTTTGACAAAGTTATTGATGACTTCAAAACTGTAACATCAGACTGAATCAGAATATTTACTTTTTAACAATATTTACTATCAATTATTAATACATTTATGCATTCAATCATTGACGAACAGTCCCGAACCGACTATAGTCTATACTGTTCTGCACAAATTAATCATGCATGCAGTCCTGCCAGATTTTCTGGTACTATATATACTGTGTTACTTGCGCACTAAAGAGAGTTTTCACACTTAAGCATCCATAACATAGCAGTGAGATTTGTAACTTTCTCCCCGTTTCTGGTAGGCATGTTTTTCACATTATTTTTACAGTTCAAATTCATTTTTTGTACAGTTCAAATTCAATTGAAACTTCAAGATAACTTTCGAAAACAATATCTGACAGTTTTGTATTTTCAATGTGAATAAAAGTTGGTTTGCAAAACACGACCGTCATTTATATCTAGGTCTTATAAAGAAGAAGTGATGGTAACCACTTATCCCATAGACATTGACAATGAGACAACTTTCTTTTAGACACAAAAATTATGTTGAATTAATCAAGTTTAGGTCAGCGTATGCCTTAAACAATGAGAAAAACACACAAACTGCATGAAAGCAAGCTATAACAGGGCCCTAAATCATAAATGTAAAACAATTCAAACAAGAAAACAACCTGCCTATTTTATGTTCAAAACGCATATGGTATAAAGCAACCAAAGACAACCATGGAATTACAAGCGTCGGGTTGTTGTCGCTTGGAATTTGTATGAACTTTTCATGTTGATAGACATTTTTAAGTAATCTGTTGTTTTTTTTATTAAGATAAGCTGTCCTGAAGTTACGGTGCGACATGTTTATGCTGGACAGACGGATAGATAGACGGACAGACCAACGGACCGAATGACTGATAGATGGAAGAACGGACGGATGGAAGGACGGACGGACGGACAGACGGGTGTATACAATAATACGTCCTGTCAAAATTGGGCGTGTAAAAACGCAAAGAAATGAAAAAAAAAACTCGTAATTAAAGGTCAATAAGTTTTATTAGGATATCGGCCAAGTCGATTTATTTGTATATTTGTCTGCCTTATTATTTTTGCTATATAACTTTTATATATATTTGAAAAAAAATGTATAGAAATCGGTAAAAAGAACTTGATATTCGGCATTTATTATAATTAACATAATCCAACTCACATAATCCGATTTCCCGGGTGTCCCTGTTTTCTCATTTCTTACAATATTTTAATTCGGTATACACTTTATAAGATAAGTGGCGAATCTAGATGACGTATAGGTTGCACGCCCCGACCCCACCTTTGGTTGCCAAAACTATATTGATTCCTGTATTTAACGATTTTGTAAAGCAAAAAATAATATTGTTCGACTCGCTACGCTCGGCGGTATGTAAAAGTTGTTCGAATTACGTCCACTTTGAAATAAACTGAATCCGTCTGTCCATATATATAGTCAAAACATATTGACCAACGTCAGTGTACGATCATCATAACACAACGGCGACAGTACAGACTCGTTTTTTTTAGTAATGTTAACAAAATAATTATTATTGAATTTTGTCAATGACCTGAGACTATTATACTAATTTGAACATAGCAGTATAGTTACAATAAGGGATAAAAAAAAATATTTTAATGCATGGTAGTTGTAATCCTACATTCATTTTCTATGTCGATTATGCATGCATATACAGTTGTCTTATTATCAACGTTTATCCTTAAGAACCAGACTCAAGCTGGCAGCCACTTTTATCGGCCAATCAAGTTAGCAGCCACTTTTTTTTCCAGCAGCCAATTTTGACGATATGTCTAAAAACCCAAAAACCGCATGAGACTCAAACGTTCCAAAAATTGCTAAATCTTAGTTAAATAAAGTTTAACAGCGGAATTCGACAATTTCGCGGCTTGTACTGCTTCTAAAAGCATTTAATTACGTTTTGAATATGTATGTGAAGTTAGCTGCCGGTTTAATATTTGATATTCGATATTCAATATACAACCGGTTGCTACGTAGCCGTCGGTTCAACATCAAATTTAGTTGAAAATCAAAAGTATGATTTCATAGTTAACAGGAGTGAAAAATTACGTCGCAAATAGTTTTATGACCCCTTCAAGCTGTCGTAAATTCTCGTTGTCCTCAAATATAAACCCTTATATAAGTTGCATATTTGTCTTTATGTAATAAAGATTTTTATCAATAAAACGAGAGATTCAACAAAGATTTAATTCAACATATAATATATAAAACTAAAACTAAAGCTGGCCACTCTAAAAACATTCCAAAATATAAAAAGAAATATCTATGGAAAGCCAAAAAAGGAATAAATATAATGTGAAAACCTACGGGAGACTGCTCAGATGACAGTATATCACTGTGTTTAATACACAAATAACGATATAAAACTTGTATAAAATTGGGTGTAATTACTGACATGGATTGATTTTTAAATAACAACCAAATGACAAACGGATATTATTTGAAATCTGGGTTTTGGTGCCAGACGGCCGATCCAGAAAATATTAAGGGATACTTGGGTTATACTTAAAATGAGTAGTGGTCGGAACTTTGCCGTAGGGTATACCGAAGGTACGAGTGTAGTTGATATGAAAATACGTAAATGGGCAACTTTGAACCTCTGTGGTGGCAGACGGGCCGATCCAGAAAATTTTAAGTGGAATAGCTTGGGTTAATACCTTAAAATGAGCTAGGTCCGGTTCGAACTTTGCGTAGGGATATACGAAGAGTACCGAATTGTAGTGATTGAAAAATACGTAAATGGGCAACTTTGAACCTCTGTGGTGGCCAGACGGGCCCGGATCCCAGAAAAATATTTAAGTGGGGAATAGCTTGGGTTAATACCTTTAAAATGAGCTAGGTCCGGTTCGGAACTTTGCCGTAGGGATATACCGAAGAGTACCGAATGTGTAGTTGATATGAAAAATACGTAAATGGGCACTTAACTTGGGGGAACCCACCCAGTAGGGTCTTGGCCTTAGAGGGTCCCGGATGCCGAGGAAACAAATACCGAAGTGTGTGAATATAGTCAACTTTGAACCTCTGTGTGGCCAGACGGGCCCGGATCCCAGAAAAATATTAAGTGGAATAGCTTGGGTTAATACTTAAAATGAGCTAGGTCCGGTTCGGAACTTTGCCGTAGGGATATACCGAAGAGTACCGAATGTGTAGTTGATATGAAAAATACGTAAATGGGCAACTTTGAACCTCTGTGGTGGCCAGACGGGCCCGGATCCCAGAAAAATATTTAAGTGGGAATAGCTTGGGTTAATACCTTTAAAATGAGCTAGGTCCGGTTTTTTTTTTTTTTTTTTTTTTTTTTTTTTTTTTTTTTTTTTTTTTTTTTTTTTTTTTTTTTTTTTTTTTTTTTTTTTTTTTTTTTTTTTTTTTTTTTTTTTTTTGGGGGGGGGGGGGGGGGGGGGGGGGGGGGGGGGGGGGGGGGGGGGGGGGGGGGGGGGGGGGGGGGGGGGGGGGGGGGGGGGGGGGGGGGGGGGGGGGGGGGGGGGGTGAGTGATATGAAAAATACGTAAATGGGCAACTTTGAACCTCTGTGGTGGCCAGACGGCCCGTCCAGAAATATTGAGTGGGAATAGCTTGGTTAATACTTAAATAGCTAGGTCGGTTCGAACTTTGCCGTAGGAAACCGAAGAGAGAATGTGTAGTGATATAAAAATACGTAATGCACTTTGAACCTCTGTGTGCCAGACGGCCCGATCCAGAAAAATATTAAGTGGGGAATACTTGGGTTATACCTTTAAAGAGCTAGGTCCGTTCGAACTTTGCCGTAGGGAATACGAAGATACGAATGTGTAGTTGATATGAAATACGTAATGGGCAATTTGACCTCTGTGGTGCCAGCGGGCCCGGATCCAGAAAAATTTAGTGGGATAGCTTGGTTATACCTTTAAAATGAGTAGGCCGGTTCGGAATTGCGAGGATATACGAGGTACCGATGTGTAGTTATATGAAAAATACTAAATGGCAACTTTGAACTTGTGGTGCCAGAGGCCCGGTCCAGAAAAATATTAAGTGGGGAATAGCTGGGTTAATACTTAAAATGAGCTAGTCCGGTTCGGAACTTTGCCGTAGGGATATACGAAGAGTACCGAATGTGTAGTTGATATGAAAAATACAAATGGCAACTTTGAACTCTTGGTGGCCAGACGGGCCGGATCCAAAAATATTAAGTGGGAATGCTTGGGTTAATACCTTTAAAATGAGCTAGGTCCGGTTCGGAACTTTGCCGTAGGGATATACCGAAGAGTACCGAATGTGTAGTTGATATGAAAAATACGTAAATGGGCAACTTTGAACCTCTGTGGTGGCCAGACGGGCCCGGATCCCAGAAAAATATTGAAGTGGGGAATAGCTTGGGTTAATACCTTTAAAATGAGCTAGGTCCGGTTCGGAACTTTGCCGTAGGGATATACCGAAGAGTACCGAATGTGTAGTTGATATGAAAAATACGTAAATGGGCAACTTTGAACCTCTGTGGTGGCCAGACGGGCCCGGATCCCAGAAAAATATTGAAGTGGGGAATAGCTTGGGTTAATACCTTTAAAATGAGCTAGGTCCGGTTCGGAACTTTGCCGTAGGGATATACCGAAGAGTACCGAATGTGTAGTTGATATGAAAAATACGTAAATGGGCAACTTTGAACCTCTGTGGTGGCCAGACGGGCCCGGATCCCAGAAAAATATTTAAGTGGGGAATAGCTTGGGTTAATACCTTTAAAATGAGCTAGGTCCGGTTCGGAACTTTGCCGTAGGGATATACCGAAGAGTACCGAATGTGTAGTTGATATGAAAAATACGTAAATGGGCAACTTTGAACCTCTGTGGTGGCCAGACGGGCCCGGATCCCAGAAAAATATTTAAGTGGGGAATAGCTTGGGTTAATACCTTTAAAAATGAGCTAGGTCCGGTTCGGAACTTTGCCGTAGGGATATACCGAAGAGTACCGAATGTGTAGTTGATATGAAAAATACGTAAATGGGCAACTTTGAACCTCTGTGGTGGCCAGACGGGCCCGGATCCCAGAAAAATATTTAAGTGGGGAATAGCTTGGGTTAATACCTTTAAAATGAGCTAGGTCCGGTTCGGAACTTTGCCGTAGGGATATACCGAAGAGTACCGAATGTGTAGTTGATATGAAAAATACGTAAATGGGCAACTTTGAACCTCTGTGGTGGCCAGACGGGCCCGGATCCCAGAAAAATATTTAAGTGATGAATAGCTTGGGTTAATACCTTTAAAATGAGCTAGGTCCGGTTCGGAACTTTGCCGTAGGGATATACCGAAGAGTACCGAATGTGTAGTTGATATGAAAAATACGTAAATGGGCAACTTTGAACCTCTGTGGTGGCCAGACGGGCCCGGATCCCAGAAAAATATTTAAGTGGGGAATAGCTTGGGTTAATACCTTTAAAATAAGCTAGGTCCGGTTCGGAACTTTGCCGTAGGGATATACCGAAGAGTACCGAATGTGTAGTTGATATGAAAAATACGTAAATGGGCAACTTTGAACCTCTGTGGTGGCCAGACGGGCCCGGATCCCAGAAAAATATTTAAGTGGGGAATAGCTTGGGTTAATACCTTTAAAATGAGCTAGGTCCGGTTCGGAACTTTGCCGTAGGGATATACCGAAGAGTACCGAATGTGTAGTTGATATGAAAAATACGTAAATGGGCAACTTTGAACCTCTGTGGTGGCCAGACGGGCCCGGATCCCAGAAAAATATTTAAGTGGGGAATAGCTTGGGTTAATACCTTTAAAATGAGCTAGGTCCGGTTCGGAACTCTGCCGTAGGGATATACCGAAGAGTACCGAATGTGTAGTTGATATGAAAAATACGTAAATGGGCAACTTTGAACCTCTGTGGTGGCCAGACGGGCCCGGATCCCAGAAAAATATTTAAGTGGGGAATAGCTTGGGTTAATACCTTTAAAATGAGCTAGGTCCGGTTCGGAACTTTGCCGTAGGGATATACCGAAGAGTACCGAATGTGTAGTTGATATGAAAAATACGTAAATGGGCAACTTTGAACCTCTGTGGTGGCCAGACGGGCCCGGATCCCAGAAAAATATTGAAGTGGGGAATAGCTTGGGTTAATACCTTTAAAATGAGCTAGGTCCGGTTCGGAACTTTGCCGTAGGGATATACCGAAGAGTACCGAATGTGTAGTTGATATGAAAAATACGTAAATGGGCAACTTTGAACCTCTGTGGTGGCCAGACGGGCCCGGATCCCAGAAAAATATTTAAGTGGGGAATAGCTTGGGTTAATACCTTTAAAATAAAGCTAGGTCCAGTTCGGAACTTAGCCGTAGGGATATACCGAAGAGTACCGAATGTGTAGTTGATATGAAAAATACGTAAATGGGCAACTTTGAACCTCTGTGGTGGCCAGACGGGCCCGGATCCCAGAAAAATATTTAAGTGGGGAATAGCTTGGGTTAATACCTTTAAAATGAGCTAGGTCCGGTTCGGAACTTTGCCGTAGGGATATACCGAAGAGTACCGAATGTGTAGTTGATATGAAAAATACGTAAATGGGCAACTTTGAACCTCTGTGGTGGCCAGACGGGCCCGGATCCCAGAAAAATATTTAAGTGGGGAATAGCTTGGGTTAATACCTTTAAAATGAGCTAGGTCCGGTTCGGAACTTTGCCGTAGGGATATGCCGAAAAGTACCGATTGTGTGGTTGAAATGAAAAGTAAGTTAAAACACAACTTTGAATCCTTACGATGGCCGACGTGCCCGGATCCCCAAAAAAATACTTAAGCAAGGAGTAGTCCAGGTCAATACCATTGAAATGAGCTAGGTTTGGTTCGGAACATTGCCGTAGAAATGTGCCGAGAAGTACCGAATGTGTTGTTAATATGCGAAGTTTGCTGAGATACTACTTTAAACTTCAGGGTTAATATTAAACGTTACATTCTGACTGCTGTTAATTTACACTAAGTTCTGTAAGTTTATTGCCTTCAATACAGGATATAAAAAAATACCTAAAATGACAAAAATCCGAGTAAAACTGATGTCATACCTAGCTAATAAAACAGAGTCATATTTTCATAGAACCCTTTCAAGATAATTTACAATTGAATATTTTTTCTGTAAAGAATATTTAAGTGTATGTTGAGTTAAAGAAATAAACAAAGTTTTTAGAAAAATGATGCATTAGATTGGGTATGACAGCGAGTACTTTCCAGAATACCAGGTCAAAAAGGCACAATCATTTAAAAAAATACAATTCGAAACATTTCGATATTTGCAGGAATATGTACAAGAGGAACTTTTCAAAAACCACCTTGAGTTGGGTAGACTAGTCACATTTTGCATGAAAATAATATAAAGGAAACAAATATTTTCCGGAGTAGGTACTCACCAGAAAATCATTCCCAACGTCTCATAAGGGCTAGTGATGCCCTACAGGTTATAAGTTTACTTCTTAAAACGGGTACCCTCTTGGCAAAGGATTTTGGGTTAAAAGGATAAAGTAGAAAACCAAAGGAAGTGCTGGTAAAGCTTATTGATGGCAACGCATCATGTGTGAACCCGTACAGGAGTGTTTCCTAAAAATGAATTTATACTACAAGCAAAAAAAAACGTGGAATACCTTATACATCTAGATTAAGGAAATACGACTTCAACAAGACATAGCAAAGGAATCTGTTATTAAGGCGAAAGATGGTAGAAAATTACCACAGTGACCATTGAACCATTTTTAGGCAAGTCGAAGTGCTTTGCATACACTTGATTAATAAAATGTCAGAAGCACACAAGTTAAGAAGGCATCGAAGGTACAGTAGATGCTTCGAGTAGAGTTGGTAAAAACCAACCCCGTAACAGGTGAAAGTTGTTCCATATTTTTTTTTGTGGTCAACTGAAGTTATTTTTACTGAATCAACCAACTAAGACACTTAACTAACGTTCAAAGTTACAGTACTTGCAACCTTAGGCGTTACTGTTTGACGTGAACTTGACTGATCGGTGAATGATCGGTGACGGATGTTTGACTGATCGATGAGTGATCGGTGATCGGTGACCCATAGGATCCGTCAGATAAGTCAAATAACCTATGTGAGAGTTACCATGACAACTGTCACCGATAGATCAGTAAATTAAATTTATGCACGGATCGGACGGATACGTATATATTTAAAATTCTTATGAAAACCGAACTCCACAGTGTTTACAATCGATGAACGCGGACCTCTACGAAGACACCTTAATTTACACGTTATAATTTGTAATAAAATTAGTTGCAATACAAAAGTAAAAATAGCTTAACAGAATAAGATGCTTAGAGCGTTAAATTGTTTGTGTTGATTAATATTTTCGTATTAAATATTATAAACATCAGAGACATATAATACATAATTGTATTATATGACTCTGTTAACATGAACTTATTTCTACGAAAATGGTTATTGTTGACCGCCATTGGATTTTTGAACTTTTAATAGTTTCGAATAGGTTGTTTTTTCATGAAATTAAAAGAATGTCAAAGAAATGATATTAAAAGTTTGTTCCCATTGTTTAGAAGTACCAAAATTAATATTCTTTTTATCAAATATTGTACTATTTTATTTGCAATTAGTTATTTTTACCATCTTGAGACAAGTCTTCTAATTAGAATTGAGATATAATGAGAATTAAAATACTTAAACTTTTATTTTTGTGGAATAAGAATGCAGTTATTAATTATTTTGATGCAAATTATTAATCATCATATGATTTCAGTACTTTTTGTACATCAGGATTGGCTGTTCTTCATAAATCATGCCTACTTTAAGGAAAAAGATATTAAATTTTTGTACGCGTTACCTAAAATGCAAATATTTCTTCATTTTACTGAAAATTATTGACCGCCATTGGATTTTGTACTTTTTATAGTTGAGAATAGTTTTTTTTTCATAAAATTAAAGGAATGTCAGAGAAATCATACTAAAATATTGTTCACATTGTTTAAAATAATCAAAATTATTCTTCTTTTTATCAAAAATGATACTATTTTATTTGAAATCAGTTATCTTTACCATGTTGAGACAAGTCTTCTAATCAGAATTCAGATATAATGACAATTAAAATACTTAAACTTTTATTTTTGTGGAATAAGAATGTTGTTATTGATTTATTTTGATGCAAATTATTAACAGTCATATGATTTCCGTACTTTTTGTACATCAGGATTGGCTGTTCTTCATAAAACATGCTTACTTTTAGGAAAAAGATATAAAATTTTTGTACGCGTTTCCTAAAATACAAATATTGTTTCATTTTACTGAAAATTATTGACCACCATTGGATTTTTATACTTTTTATAGTTGAGAATAGTTTTTTTTTCATAAAATTAAAATAATATCAGAAAAATCATACTAAAATTTTGTTCGCATTGTTTAAAATAATCACAATTATTCTCCTTTTTAAAAAAAAATGATACTATTTTATTTGAAATCAGTTATTTTTACCATTTTGAGACAAGTCTCCTAATCAGAATCGAGATATAATGAGAATTAAAATACTTAAACTTTTGTATTTGTAGAATAAGAATGTAGTTATTGATTTATTTTGATACAAATAATAACCGTCACATGATTTCAGTACTTTTTGTACATCATGATTGGCTGTTCTTCATAAAATATGCTTACTCTATGGAAAAAGATATTAAATTTTTGTACGCGTTGCCTAAAATGCAAATATTTCTTCATTTTACTGAAAATTATTGACCGCCATTGGAATTTTGTACTTTTTATAGTTTAGAATAGTTTTTTTTCATAAAACTGAAAGAATATCAGAAAAATCATACTAAAATTTTGTTCGCATTGTTTAAAATAATCAAAATTATTCTCCTTTTTATCAAAAATAATACTATTTTATTTGAAATCAGTTATTTTTACCATTTTGAGACAAGTCTCCTAATCAGAATCGAGATATAATGAGAATTAAAATACTTAAACTTTTATTTTTGTGGAATAAGAATGTAGTTATTGATTTATTTTGATACAAATTATTAACCGTCATATGATTTCAGTACTTTTTGTACATCAGGATTGGCTGCTCTTCATAAATTAATCTTACTTTAAGGAAAAAGATATTAAATTTTTGTACGCGTTGCCTAAAATGCAAATATTGTTTCATTTTACTGAAAATTATTGACCGCCATTGTATTTTTGTACTTTTTATAGTTGAGAATAGTTTTTTTTTCATAAAATTAAAATAATATCAGAAAAATCATACTAAAATTTTGTTCGCATTGTTAAAAATAATCAAAATTATTCTTCTTTTTATCAAAAATGATACTATTTTATTTGAAATCAGTTATTTTTACCATCTTGAGACAAGTCTTCTAATTAGAATTGAGATATAATGAGAATTAAAATACTTAAACTTTTATTTTTGTGGAATAAGAATGCAGTTATTGATTTATTTTGATACAAATTATTAACCGTCATATGATTTTAGTACTTTTTGTACATCAGGATTGGCTGTTCTTCATAAAACATGCTTACTTTAAGGAAAAAAATATCAAATTTTTGTATGCGTTACCTAAAATGCAAATATTTCTACATTTTACTGAAAATTATTGACCGCCATTGGATTTTTTACTTTTTATAGTTTAAAATAGTATTTTTGTTCATAAAATTAAAGGAATGTCAGAGAAATCATACTTAAATTTTATTCGCATTGTTTAAGATAATCAAAATTATTCTTCTTTTTATTAAAGATGATACTATTTTATTTGAAATCAGTTATTTTACCATCTTGAGACAAGTCTGATAATTAGAATTGAGATGTAATGAGACTTAAAATACTTAAAATAAATGATTGCACTACTTTTTGTCCATCAGGATTGGTTGTTCTTCATAAATTATGTTTACTTTAAGGAAAGAGATATTATTGTTTTGTACGTGTTGGCAAAAATGCAAATATTTCTTCTCATATTGGAAAATATTGTAATTTCAATTGCAATCAGTTATTACAAATGATTTTCATATGTTTTTTGTAGAAAATGTGAATTATTCAAGAATAAATCTGCTTATTTCTTTTTTTTTAAAGAATATATTTATGTTTACCAACATTGGATTTTTGTACTTTTTATTGTTTAGGAGTAGTTATCTTTTTCATTAAAAAAAGACTATCAGAAAAATATAATGTAATGTTGTTTGCATCGTTTAAAATTATTTCTATTTTTTGTTAAAAAATACAGCAGTTATTTTTGTAATTTGTTATTTTAATTGCTTCGATTGTGACGAGAATATAGAAAGTCCGTGATTATGATAAGTTTTTTTTTTAAGAATTTTTTGATGATAAGGATACAAAAATTTAAAATATTGAAAAAAAAAATAGACTACATTTTTCAATAACTGATTCTTTCATTTTGTTTTTCCCGAGAATGTTTGGAAAATAACGCAATAAAAATTCGCGATGTAGACACCGTTTAAGAACTTGCCGGTTTTGAAAATATATAACCTAAATAAAACGAAAAAGACCATTCTTTAATGATGATATTTTAATTTAGGTTTTATCTGTACATTTCTTTGCATTTCAAATCATAAAACTTTGCTAAATAATTAATAAACAAAATGTATCATTGAACGTTCGATTTTCAAGAGTCGCCATTTTAATTAGATTAAACGAAACTAAGATTCCGTAATTTGTATTAGTTTATCATGTGACGTATTAAAGTTCAATCCGTCATCAAGGTCGATCGGTACTATCCGTCCGATCAGTCCGATCAGTCAATTACTTTTACTATAAGTCTGACGGATTGCTGACGTGAGTTTGACGCGAACTTGACTGATCGATGACCGCTGACTGATCGCTGAAATAGTAACGCCTAAGGTTGCAAGTACTGTATGAAAGTATAGCATATTGCATGCGTGATTGAAGGGGGTGACCGTTAAGACATATTGTAGAATTACACCTTCATATGGATAAATTGTACCCCTAAAGGGTAAATCTTACATTCGCCTTTCAGTAAAACTAGCACAAAAGAACGCCATTATTAACGTGAGCTGTGTTATCAAGAGTACACATAAAGAGGTGAATCAGAAAAGTACACACAAAGTGCGCCAATATAAAAAAAAACACGTGAAAATGAGTTGAACCATAAGGGTTTCAATAGTTTCCCCCATGTGTTTGAAACACATTGACCAATTTTAAAGGCTAAATACTAGAACTAGCTTTTCTATCAACGTGTTTGGGTATGATGGTGTTGAAATAAACAACAACGATTGAAAAAATGAAGAACCCGAGAAAAATTTCAAAGAACATCGGAAAGGACAGAACCCACGCAGACATGTTACTAAACAACATTACTGATAGATAAAAAAAAAAGTTTATCACATTTGTTCAGAGCCAAAGTGTCATCTACAATGTTAAAGTATTTTTATCGAAAGTGTAAGAAGCACTGTTTGAGAGAAGACATTTTAGACGAAAAATCATAGTACTAGTATTTGGATTGGAGGGCTGGAGTGAAAATCAAGATACCTGAAGAAGATACCTTTATAAGATATACAACTGTAAAAGTAAAATGCGATTTCCTTATGTTAATTATGGTGACGTTTAATGTTACTTATAACATATAGACACATGACAACCTGACAAGTCAAAAGCTCACACGAATGCTTACCAACAAAATACACCTTCAGGTTTTTTACTACCGCGTCAGGTATGATGGTGGAAATTCAAAATACAAAGAAACAAAAGTGTACCCAGGGGGTGACATGGTTATATATGTTTGGCTTGTAAGGAAGAGAAGATGAAGGACATTGCAGACATGCACATGGATAAAAAGACCTGGTGATGACTGACGAAGATCCCCAATGTTTTAAAGCGAGTTCACGTTGTCACATGTGCGATGATGAATTAGGGGAAGGCAAAGTGCGTGATCGCGACCACTTGATCGTAAGTATCGTGATGCAGCACAGATAATTAATGTAACTTAAACTTACTTACCTATGTTTCCATTATATTTCACAACTTAATTAACAATGTATGACGCCCACTTGTTCGTAAAGGCATTGTGGTATACTGTTTTTGAAGTGAACTGCATTCCAAATACCGATGAAGAGAACATTAGTCTTTCTAAGAAAGTTGATGGGTAAGACATTCTATTCATTGATTAGTGTATGTTTATGTTGTTTTATATATTTAGCCATTTAAAGCTGAACCAATGTAAGGTATTGAAGTCTTGTTTTAGGAGCTTTATGAATGAATGATAAACAAAGTGTGTACCCTTACGATTTCATGAAGGGTCATCATAAGAAGAAGAAAATACAACTACCATCTGCTGACCAGTTTTACAACCGACTTAACAATGAACACACAAGTGTGGCTGACTATGCTCAAGCAAAACATGTGTTAACTAGATTTAATTGTTAAACATTACAAGACTACCATGATGTGTACTTGAAAGGAAACATTGTGCAATTGGATGATATATTTGAAAACTAGTGTCATTTGTTTAAAAGCTTACAGGCCTTGACGTATTTCATTATTACACGTCATCAGGGATAGCTTACGATTCGGCGTTAAATATAAGCAAAGTTATATCACAATTGTTACACGACCCAGACATGTTACTTCTGTTTGAATAAGCAACACGAGAGGGGACTGTGCTCAAATAAGCCATTGACATTGGGTGGCCAACAACAAATACATGAGTGAATGCGACCCTCCACAACCTTCCCAATGACTTTTTTGGAATACTTAACTAGTAGTACTAACTATGAGTATGTGTTGGCCATGTCAGAACCGTAGCCAACAAGGGTTTTGAATTAGTGGACGACTTTGAAGTCACTGACATGTGGAAAGAGGAGGATGAGGTTGGGTACATAATTGAATGGGATTTGGTTACTCAGTCGACCTTTACGATAAGCTTAACGATTTATCATGAAAACAGAAATGAACAAGTTTCATAAGTTGGTACCGTATTCAAATCCGACAAATGTGTACAGTATGTTCTTTATAATAGAAATTTGAAACAGAGTTATTCCAATGGGTTGGTATTAACAAAAGTGTATCATGTGTTAAAATTTAAACAATCATGTAGGCTTGAAATTTGCATTTACCTGAATATTAACCTTAAAACCATAACTACCACTCGCACCGGTTTTTTTCAAACTGATGAACAAAGTTTTGAAATACCATGGTAAACATACTTAAACGGATGAATATAAAATAAGTGACTACCGAAAAACAATCGTACACATGGAGAAAACCGAACTCAAATTTGACAAGCCTGTGTATTTGGGAGCATGCATCTTAGACATTTCAAAGATTTTAATGTACGACATTCATTATGAAACCTTCGGGAACAAAGTTCGACTATTGTTTACCGACACTGATAATTTAGTCTATTCAATTCAAACTGACGACTTTCTAAAGACATGGTATCTCAAATTCAAAACAAGTTTGACACACTTAACTATTGTACGGACAACCTATCGTTGAATTCCAAACAACGTCAGCAAATAGTGATTGGTGTGTTTGAAGATACATTTGATGGTCAAATGATTGCTGATTTTGTAGGGCTTCGTGCAAGATGTTTTAATATCGAATGAATGATGGTTAAAACACAAGGAAAGCTTTAGGAAAAACCAAACAGGTCAATCGACAGATTATTCCGTGTAACGATTACCAGACGTGTTTTATGACCTATCAAAGTTGTCATAGAAAAATGAACGTCATTCGCAGTTACCTTTAAAACGTGGTGACTTAAGAAACTAACACACAAGATGACATACGTTACATTTTAAAAGATGGAATCAGAACAATGGCACATGGACATTTTCAACTTGAAAACGAATACCTAAGAGACGTGTGGTGATAGAAGTAACAATGCCTGGATTCATCAAACCTCTTAAAAATATTGTTATATAAGGAACAACAACATTTATCATATGTTAAAATAATATGATTGATATTGAAAGATGATTGCAATTTTGCACCCGTTTGGAGGCTCGAAAACTTAAAATAAGTGTTACGTGTACACAAAATTCTGCTTCCAAACAAGCCACCATCAACGGGAAATTGGAGAGAACAGTTAAAACTTTTCATATTTGACAAGTTTGTTAATGCGGGTTACCACACCTTCCAAACCTTTTAATCCTACCGTTATGGGACATGTAACCCATTGGACGACAACTAGCAAATAAAGTTGAGAATGAAAATGGGGAATGTGTCAAAGAGACAACAACCCGACTATAAAACTTCCTTCCCTCCCTACGAAATTGTAAATTTCTTGAAATCAAGATCTGCTACAACACATGACAGACACATTTGGATTCTATGGAAATTGAGAAATACATTACAATCCCAGTGTAACCTATTGGAGACGGATATAAAACGAATAGAGAAAGATTTTATAACAACCATTAAAGAACTTGAGAAAAAGGTAGATGAGTTTAAGACCACTCTGCAACAAAAACTTCAGGTACATAAGATTAAAAACTTGACACATAAAACATTGATGCACTCTTGGAACGTCCATTGTCAATGGAAGCTTAAGAGCAAAACAAGGAAGATCTAGAGAGTCTGATGCTGTGTGATTTATTGAAACATGCGGGTGTGAGATCAAAAACCCTAGGTGGTTCTTCACCTGGTAAAGATATAACCCAGATCAGGGTTTCCGCTGGCGGTCGCCATTTTCGCAATTTGCGAAAAAATAATAATTGTGGCGATAAAAATTCGTCATTTGCGAAAGAATTTGGCGAAAGAAATATATATATAACGATTTATTTTCCTCCATCTTGTTTATTAACTTTTTTCCGAGTTTCTCGGACTTTACCCGATAAGACAATACTCGGAATTCACCTTGACCTCATTAAGATTTGGACAGAAAATCAATAATCAGCTGATTGCATTTTATAGCTATCGACAACAAAGGACTAATTAATAAAGGTGTTGATTGAATTATTTGACAAAATGATATGGTTAATTGGCTTCCGCTAAATGTCACATAGTTTTTTACAGAATTTATTTACCACTTTGCGACGCACGTGTTTGAAGCAAATTTTGACGTCTCCTCTCCTTTTTAAGATAGTTTAGAAAAGAAAGCTGTTTATGACGAAAAATGTTCGAAAGCAATAAAAATCTCCGATTTATAACTTTAATTAACCTTTGACTTTAATATAGGTAATTGATTAGGGAGACTACTTTAAAGTATTTTGAGTGACACACGACCGTGTTTCAAGCAAAGTTTTACGTCTCAACTTTTTCATTTACGATGGTCAAGAAAAGAAAACTATCGTTATGAAGAAATCTATCCAAAAGGTTGGGAACAACCCCTCGAATGAGAGTAACCCTTCAATGTAATGACTACACATGAAATGAGGGATCAATATCATGTGATAAAATTTAAAGCTTTTGTTTTGTTGTAAAAAACACTTCTTAGTACAAAAGGGCACATCAGTATTTTTCTTTTAAAGAAACTTTCCCTACGAACCTAACTGGTATTATATGATCAAAACATGTCCATTAATTTTGTTATATTCCAGGACTTATATCTTTATTATTAAAAATTTTAGTGGCCCCCTCATTTAGAAAAGTTGTTTAAAATAAAACCCCTTTTAAGTTAAAAAAAATCTGTTTTAAGTAAATATTTAGTGTTTATTCATTATAAAATGCCCCTAGACTCTAAAATAAGTTTGAGAGAATAATCATAGATACAATGGGGCAAAATCATCTTATTTAAGGGAGGGGGGGGGGGGGGGGGGGGTAGAAAAAAAGGTTAATTTTAATCGAAAAATATATTAATGTTACTTGGCGAAAAAATAATAAAGTGGCGAAAAATATATTGTTTTGGCGAAAGAGGTGGCGAAAAAAAGAATGGACCCAGGGGAAACCCTGACCCAGATGTTTAAGCCTTCACCATATTGCTCGCATAGGAAAAGTAGCCTGTATGATCTTGTGCAAATTGCCAAAGACTATACTTGCTAAAAGGTTGTTACTGCAAATCTGATTGTTAAATACAAGAATTAAAGGACTTAGGGTACATTTTCCATTGAAGAAAGATCTATTTCAAACCACCCTTGGTTCGTTTTTCTGAAGTTAAGGTTCATAAAAGGACCCTTTTACGTAGACTTCATTAAAATCCATGGTACGATACGTTTGGGTTTGAGTTTTCTATACGTGGAACAAAGTTAAGACTTCCTCGGTCCACCTAGGGATGTATTCTTTTTAAACACGCTTTTCTTTAAAGCATTTAAAACTGTATCGACTACTTTAAATTTACCCTGTTTCAATGGATGAAGATTACCATAAAAGTTACGTACACTTTGTGTTCGGGTTCAGTTTAACTAGCATTAAAAGAAGTCATCTTAATGGATCTATGTTTGGAGGTGTTGTATTGATGAACGAGATTATTCAACACATCGATGTTAGTACGCGTAGAATAAGCCAAAAGTATTTAAAAAAGATAGTTTTCATTGTTCTCATCCAACATTCAAAGAAACTTGTTTTTTCTTCATTCTCGGTAGAGTACAGTTCAATGTTGTGTTTCTGACGAAACTCTTCAGCCTCTTTGCTGCAAAATTCAGCACCTTTATCTGTTCATAGCTTTGAAACAACCCATGATGGTGTGATGAACGCTTGCAATGCATCTTTGACCGTGACACATTTCTTGTTATGAGGGACCAATGTTTCCCCTAGAAGTACTGTCCTTACCAACATCACATTAAGTACTTCACGGGATATCACTACGGAATATTTTCTTTCAAGACCCATCCAATTATCAAGGTATTGACCCGGTCTATTACCTGCTTAAATATTTTTTCTGGGATCCGTGCCTGTCTGGCCACCACAGAGGTTTACAGTTGCCCATATTAAGCGTATTTTGCATTATAGTTTTAATGAATGGGTGTTTTTATAACGGCCTTGTTATATGTCAAAGGTCTGTATTAATGGTCGAGGATGTCTATAATGAACCGAGGCACAATTACCACACATTCGGTACTCCTCGGCATATCTCTACGGCAAAGTTCCGAACTGGACCTAGCTCATTTCAAAGGTATCGACCCAGGCTAAACACCACTTTCAATTTTTTTTGGGATCCGTGCCCGTCTGGCCAACACAGAGGTTTAAAGTTGCCCATTTACGTTTTTTCCATACAAACCACACATTTGGTACATTTCGGCATATCCCTACGGCAAAGTTCCGAACCGGACCTAGCTCATTTCAAAGAAATCGACCCAGGCTAATCGCCATTTAAATATTGTTTTGGGATCCGGGCCCGTCTAGCCACCACAGAGGTTCAAAGTCGCCCATTTACGTATTTTCCATACCAAACACACATTCGTTACTTTTCGGCATATACCTACGGCAAAGTTCCGAACTGTACCTAGCTCATTTCAAAGGTATTGACCCAGGCTATTCCCCACTTTAATGTTTTTCTGGGATCCGGGCCCGTCTAGCCACCACAGAGGTTCAAAGTTGCCCTTATGGCAAATTTTCATTATTAATCACACACTCGTTACATTTCGGAATATCCCTACGGCAAAGTTCCGAACCGGACTTAGCTCATTTTAAAGGTCTTGACCCAGGCTATTCCCCACTTAAATATTTTTCTGGGATCCGGGCCGTCTAGCCACCACAGAGGTTCGAGTCGCCCATTTACGTTGTTTCCATACCAAACACACATTCGGTACTTTTCGGCATATACCTACGGCAAAGTTCCGAACTGGACCTAGCTCATTTCAAAGGTCTTGACCCAGGCTATTCCCCATTCAAATATTTTTCTGGGATCCGGGCCGTCTAGCCACCACAGAGGTTCAAAGTCGCCCATTTACGTATTTTCCATACCAGACACACATTCGGTACTTTTCGGCATATACCTACGGCAAAGTTCCGAACTGGACCTAGCTCATTTCAAAGGTATTACCCAGGCTATTCCCACTTTAATGTTTTTCTGGGATCCGGGCCCGTCTAGCCACCACAGAGGTTCAAAGTTGCCCTTATGGCAAATTTTCATTATTAATCACACACTCGTTACATTTCGGAATATCCTACGGCAAAGTTCCGAACCGGACTTAGCTCATTTTAAAGGTCTTGACCCAGGCTATTCCCATTAAATATTTTCTGGGATCGGGCGTCTAGCCACCACAAGGTTCAGTCGCCATTTACGTTTTCCATACCAAAACACATTCGGTATTGGCATATACTACGCAAGTCCGAACTGACTAGCTCTTTCAAAGTCTTGACCCAGCTTCCATTAAATATTTTTCTGGATCGGGCCCGCTAGCACCACAGAGTTCAAATCGCCATTTACGTATTCCATACCAACACAATTCGTACTTCGGCATACCTACGGCAAAGTTCCGAACTGGACTAGCTCTTCAAAGTATTACGGTATTCCCCACTTTATTTTCGGGATCCGGGCCCGTCTAGCCACCACAGAGTTCAAAGTTGCCCTTATGGCAAATTTTCATTATTAATCACACACTCGTACATTTCGAATATCCCTACGGCAAAGTTCCGAACCGGACTAGCTCATTTTAAAGGTCTTGACCAGGCTATTCCCCACTTAAATATTTTTCTGGGATCCGGGCCCGTCTAGCCACCACAGAGGTTCGAGTCGCCCATTTACGTTGTTTCCATACCAAACACACATTCGGTACTTTTCGGCATATACTACGGCAAAGTTCCGAACTGGACCTAGCTCATTTCAAAGGCTTGACCCAGGCTATTCCCCATTCAAATATTTTTCTGGGATCCGGGCCCGTCTAGCCACCACAGAGGTTCAAAGTCGCCCATTTACGTATTTTCCATACCAGACACACATTCGGTACTTTTCGGCATATACCTACGGCAAAGTTCCGAACTGGACCTAGCTCATTTCAAAGGTATTAACCCAGGCTATTCCCACTTTAATGTTTTTCTGGGATCCGGGCCCGTCTACCACCACAGAGGTTCAAAGTTGCCCTTATGCAAATTTTTCATTATTAATCCACACACTCGTTACATTTCGGAATATCCCTACGGCAAAGTTCCGAACCGGACCTTAGCTCATTTTAAAGGTCTTGACCCAGGCTATTCCCCACTTAAATATTTTCTGGGATCCGGGCCCGTCTAGCCACCACAGAGGTTCGAGTCGCCCATTTACGTTTTTTTCCATACCAAACACACATTCGGTACTTTTCGGCATATACCTACGGCAAAGTTCCGAACTGGACCTAGCTCATTTCAAAGGTCTTGACCCAGGCTATTCCCCATTCAAATATTTTTCTGGGATCCGGGCCCGTCTAGCCACCACAGAGGTTCAAAGTCGCCCATTTACGTATTTTCCATACCAGACACACATTCGGTACTTTTCGGCATATACCTACGGCAAAGTTCCGAACTGGACCTAGCTCATTTCAAAGGTATTAACCAGGCTATTCCCCATTAATGTTTTTCTGGGATCCGGGCCGTCTAGCCACCACAGAGGTTCAAAGTTGCCCTTATGGCAAATTTTCATTATTAATCACAACTCGTTACATTTCGGAATATCCCTACGCAAAGTTCGAACCGGACTTAGCTCATTTTAAAGGTCTTGACCCAGGCTATTCCCACTTAAATATTTTTCTGGGATCGGGCCCGTCTAGCCACCACAGAGGTTCGAGTCGCCCATTTACGTTGTTTCCATACCAAACACACATTCGGTACTTTTCGGCATATACCTACGGCAAAGTTCCGAACTGGACCTAGCTCATTTCAAAGGTCTTGACCCAGGCTATTCCCCATTCAAATATTTTTCTGGGATCCGGGCCCGTCTAGCCACCACAGAGGTTCAAAGTCGCCCATTTACGTATTTTCCATACCAGACACACATTCGGTACTTTTCGGCATATACCTACGGCAAGTTCCGAACTGGACCTAGCTCATTTCAAAGGTATTAACCCAGGCTATTCCCACTTTAATGTTTTTCTGGGATCCGGGCCCGTCTAGCCACCACAGAGGTTCAAAGTTGCCCTTATGGCAAATTTTCATTATTAATCACACACTCGTTACATTTCGGAATATCCCTACGGCAAAGTTCCGAACCGGACTTAGTCATTTTAAAGGTCTTGACCAGGCTATTCCCACTTAAATATTTTTCTGGGATCCGGGCCGTCTAGCCACCACAGAGGTTCGAGTCGCCCATTTACGTTGTTTCCATACCAAACACACATTCGGTACTTTTCGGCATATACCTACGGCAAAGTTCCGAACTGGACCTAGCTCATTTCAAAGGTCTTGACCCAGGCTATTCCCCATTCAAATATTTTCTGGGATCCGGGCCCGTCTAGCCACCACAGAGGTTCAAAGTCGCCCATTTACGTATTTTCCATACCAGACACACATTCGGTACTTTTCGGCATATACCTACGGCAAAGTTCCGAACTGGACCTAGCTCATTTCAAAGGTATTAACCCAGGCTATTCCCCACTTTAATGTTTTTCTGGGATCCGGGCCCGTCTAGCCACCACAGAGGTTCAAAGTTGCCCTTATGGCAAATTTTCATTATTAATCACACACTCGTTACATTTCGGAATATCCCTACGGCAAAGTTCCGAACCGGACTTAGCTCATTTTAAAGGTCTTGACCCAGGCTATTCCCACTTAAATATTTTTCTGGGATCCGGGCCCGTCTAGCCACCACAGAGGTTCGAGTCGCCCATTTACGTTGTTTCCATACCAAACACAATTCGGTACTTTTCGGCATATACCTACGGCAAAGTTCCGAACTGGACCTAGCTCATTTCAAAGGTCTTGACCAGGCTATTCCCCATTCAAATATTTTTCTGGGATCCGGGCCCGTCTAGCCACCACAGAGGTTCAAAGTCGCCCATTTACGTATTTTCCATACCAGACACACATTCGGTACTTTTCGGCATATACCTACGGCAAAGTTCCGAACTGGACCTAGCTCATTTCAAAGGTATTAACCCAGGCTATTCCCCACTTTAATGTTTTTCTGGGATCCGGCCCGTCTAGCCACCACAGAGGTTCAAGTTGCCCTTATGGCAAATTTTCATTATTAATCACACACTCGTTACATTTCGGATATCCTACGGCAAAGTTCCGAACCGGACTTAGCTCATTTAAAGGTCTTGACCCAGGCTATTCCCACTTAAATATTTTCTGGGATCCGGCCCGTCTAGCCACCACAGAGGTTCGAGTCGCCCATTTACGTTGTTTCCATACCAAACACACATTCGGTACTTTTCGGCATATACCTACGGCAAAGTTCGAACTGGACCTAGCTCATTTCAAAGGTCTTGACCCAGGCTATTCCCCATTCAAATATTTTCTGGGATCCGGGCCCGTCTAGCCACCACGAGGTTCAAAGTCGCCCATTTACGTATTTTCCATACCAGACACACATTCGGTACTTTTCGGCATATCCTACGGCAAAGTTCCGAACTGGACCTAGCTCATTTCAAAGGTATTAACCCAGGCTATTCCCCACTTTAATGTTTTTCTGGGATCGGGCCCGTCTAGCCACACAGAGGTTCAAAGTTGCCTTGGCAAATTTTCATTATTAATCACACACTCGTTACATTTCGGAATATCCCTACGGCAAAGTTCCGAACCGGACTTAGCTCATTTTAAAGGTCTTGACCAGGCTATTCCCACTTAAATATTTTTCTGGGTCCGGCCGTCTAGCACCACAGAGGTTCGAGTCGCCCATTTACGTTGTTTCCATACCAAACACAATTCGGTACTTTTCGGCATATACCTACGGCAAAGTTCCGAACTGGACCTAGCTCATTTCAAAGGTCTTGACCAGGCTATTCCCATTCAAATATTTTTCTGGGATCCGGGCCCGTCTAGCCACCACAGAGGTTCAAAGTCGCCCATTTACGTATTTTCCATACCAGACACACATTCGGTACTTTTCGGCATATACCTACGGCAAAGTTCCGAACGGACCTAGCTCATTTCAAAGGTATTAACCAGGCTATTCCCACTTAATGTTTCTGGGTCGGGCCCGTCTAGCCACACAGAGGTTCAAAGTTGCCCTTATGCAATTTTCATTATTAATCACCACTCGTTACATTTCGGAATATCCTCGGCAAAGTCGAAGGACTTAGCTCATTTTAAGGTCTTGACCCAGGCTATCCCACTAATATTTTCTGGGATCGGCCCTCTACCCCACAGAGGTTCGAGTCGCCATTACGTTGTTTCCATACCAACACACATTCGGTACTTTTCGGCATATACCTACGGCAAAGTTCCGAACTGGACCTAGCTCATTCAAAGGTCTTGACCCAGGCTATTCCCCATTCAATATTTTCTGGGATCCGGGCCGTCTAGCACCACAGAGGTCAAAGTCGCCCATTACGTATTTTCCATCCAGACACACTTCGTACTTTTCGGATATACCTACGCAAAGTTCCGAACTGACCTAGTCATTTCAAAGGTATTACCCAGGCTTTCCACTTTAATGTTTTTGGGATCCGGCCCGTTACACCAAGAGGTTCAAAGTTGCCCTTTGGCAAATTTTCATTATTAATCACACACTCGTTACATTTCGGATATCCTACGGCAAAGTTCCGAACCGATTAGCTCTTTTAAAGGTCTTGACCAGCTATTCCCCACTTAATATTTTCTGGATCGGCCGTCTAGCCACCACAGAGGTTCGAGTCGCCCATTTACGTTGTTTCCATACCAAACACACTTCGGTACTTTTCGGCATATACCTACGGCAAAGTTCCGAACTGGACCTAGCTCATTTCAAAGGTCTTGACCCAGGCTATTCCCATTCAAATATTTTTCTGGATCCGGGCCCGTTAGCCACCACGAGGTTCAAAGTCGCCATTTACGTATTTTCCATACCAGACACACATTCGGTACTTTTCGGCATATACCTACGGCAAAGTTCCGAACTGGACCTAGCTCATTTCAAAGGTATTAACCCAGGCTATTCCCCACTTTAATGTTTTTCTGGGATCCGGGCCCGTCTAGCCACCACAGAGGTTCAAAGTTGCCCTTATGGCAAATTTTCATTATTAATCACACACTCGTTACATTTCGGAATATCCCTACGGCAAAGTTCCGAACCGGACTTAGCTCATTTTAAAGGTCTTGACCAGGCTATTCCCCACTTAAATATTTTTCTGGGATCGGGCCCGTCTAGCCACCACAGAGGTTCGAGTCGCCATTTACGTTGTTTCCATACCAAACACACATTCGGTACTTTTCGGCATATACCTACGGCAAAGTTCCGAACTGGACCTAGCTCATTTCAAAGGTCTTGACCCAGGCTATTCCCATTCAAATATTTTTCTGGGATCCGGGCCCGTCTAGCCACCACAGAGGTTCAAAGTCGCCCATTTACGTATTTTCCATACCAGACACACATTCGGTACTTTTCGGCATTATACCTACGGCAAAGTTCCGAACTGGACCTAGCTCATTTCAAAGGTATTAACCCAGGCTATTCCCCACTTTAATGTTTTTCTGGGATCGGGCCCGTCTAGCCACCACAGAGGTTCAAAGTTGCCCTTATGGCAAATTTTCATTATTAATCACACACTCGTTACATTTCGGAATATCCCTACGGCAAAGTTCCGAACCGGACTTAGCTCATTTTAAAGGTCTTGACCCAGGCTATTCCCCACTTAAATATTTTTCTGGGATCCGGGCCCGTCTAGCCACCACAGAGGTTCGAGTCGCCCATTTACGTTGTTTCCATACCAAACACACATTCGGTACTTTTCGGCATATACCTACGGCAAAGTTCCGAACTGGACCTAGCTCATTTCAAAGGTCTTGACCCAGGCTATTCCCCATTCAAATATTTTTCTGGGATCCGGGCCCGTCTAGCCACCACAGAGGTTCAAAGTCGCCCATTTACGTATTTTCCATACCAGACACACATTCGGTACTTTTCGGCATATACCTACGGCAAAGTTCCGAACTGGACCTAGCTCATTTCAAAGGTATTAACCCAGGCTATTCCCCACTTTAATGTTTTTCTGGGATCCGGGCCCGTCTAGCCACCACAGAGGTTCAAAGTTGCCCTTATGGCAAATTTTCATTATTAATCACACACTCGTTACATTTCGGAATATCCCTACGGCAAAGTTCCGAACCGGACTTAGCTCATTTTAAAGGTCTTGACCCAGGCTATTCCCCACTTAAATATTTTTCTGGGATCCGGGCCCGTCTAGCCACCACAGAGGTTCGAGTCGCCCATTTACGTTGTTTCCATACCAAACACACATTCGGTACTTTTCGGCATATACCTACGGCAAAGTTCCGAACTGGACCTAGCTCATTTCAAAGGTCTTGACCCAGGCTATTCCCCATTCAAATATTTTTCTGGGATCCGGGCCCGTCTAGCCACCACAGAGGTTCAAAGTCGCCCATTTACGTATTTTCCATACCAGACACACATTCGGTACTTTTCGGCATATACCTACGGCAAAGTTCCGAACTGGACCTAGCTCATTTCAAAGGTATTAACCCAGGCTATTCCCCACTTTAATGTTTTTCTGGGATCCGGGCCCGTCTAGCCACCACAGAGGTTCAAAGTTGCCCTTATGGCAAATTTTCATTATTAATCACACACTCGTTACATTTCGGAATATCCCTACGGCAAAGTTCCGAACCGGACTTAGCTCATTTTAAAGGTCTTGACCCAGGCTATTCCCCACTTAAATATTTTTCTGGGATCCGGGCCCGTCTAGCCACCACAGAGGTTCGAGTCGCCATTTACGTTGTTTCCATACCAAACACACATTCGGTACTTTTCGGCATATACCTACGGCAAAGTTCCGAACTGGACCTAGCTCATTTCAAAGGTCTTGACCCAGGCTATTCCCCATTCAAATATTTTTCTGGGATCCGGGCCGTCTAGCCACCACAGAGGTTCAAAGTCGCCCATTTACGTATTTTCCATACCAGACACACATTCGGTACTTTTCGGCATATACCTACGGCAAAGTTCCGAACTGGACCTAGCTCATTTCAAAGGTATTAACCCAGGCTATTCCCCACTTTAATGTTTTTCTGGGATCCGGGCCCGTCTAGCCACCACAGAGGTTCAAAGTTGCCTTATGGCAAATTTTCATTATTAATCACACACTCGTTACATTTCGGAATATCCCTACGGCAAAGTTCCGAACCGGACTTAGCTCATTTTAAAGGTCTTGACCCAGGCTATTCCCCACTTAAATATTTTTCTGGGATCCGGGCCCGTCTAGCCACCACAGAGGTTCGAGTCGCCATTTACGTTGTTTCCATACCAAACACACATTCGGTACTTTTCGGCATATACCTACGGCAAAGTTCCGAACTGGCCCTAGCTCATTTCAAAGGTCTTGACCCAGGCTATTCCCCATTCAAATATTTTTCTGGGATCCGGGCCCGTCTAGCCACCACAGAGGTTCAAAGTCGCCCATTTACGTATTTTCCATACCAGACACACATTCGGTACTTTTCGGCATATACCTACGGCAAAGTTCCGAACTGGACCTAGCTCATTTCAAAGGTATTAACCCAGGCTATTCCCCACTTTAATGTTTTTCTGGGATCCGGGCCCGTCTAGCCACCACAGAGGTTCAAAGTTGCCCTTTGGCAAATTTTCATTTTAATCCACACTCGTTACATTTCGAATATCCCTACGGCAAAGTTCGAACCGGACTTAGCTCATTTTAAAGGTCTTGACCAGGCTATTCCCACTTAAATATTTTTCTGGGATCCGGGCCCGTCTAGCCACCACAGAGGTTCGAGTCGCCCATTTACGTTGTTTCATACCAAACACACATTCGGTACTTTTCGGCATTACTAACGGCAAAGTTCCGAACTGGACCTAGCTCATTTCAAAGGTCTTGACCCAGGCTATTCCCCATTCAAATATTTTTCTGGGATCCGGGCCCGTCTAGCACCACAGAGGTTCAAAGTCGCCATTTACGTATTTTCCATACCAGACACACATTCGGTACTTTTCGGCATATACCTACGGCAAAGTTCCGAACTGGACCTAGCTCATTTCAAAGGTATTAACCAGGCTATTCCCACTTTAATGTTTTTCTGGGATCCGGGCCGTCTAGCCACCACAGAGGTTCAAAGTTGCCCTTATGGCAATTTTCATTATTAATCACACACTCGTTACATTTCGGATATCCTCGGCAAAGTTCCGAACCGGACTTAGCTCATTTTAAAGGTCTTGACCCAGGCTATTCCCCACTTAAATATTTTTCTGGGATCCGGGCCCGTCTAGCCACCACAGAGGTTCGAGTCGCCCATTTACGTTGTTTCCATACCAAACACACATTCGGTACTTTTCGGCATATACCTACGGCAAAGTTCCGAACTGGACCTAGCTCATTTCAAAGGTCTTGACCCAGGCTATTCCCCATTCAAATATTTTTCTGGGATCCGGGCCCGTCTAGCCACCACAGAGGTTCAAAGTCGCCCATTTACGTATTTTCCATACCAGACACACATTCGGTACTTTTCGGCATATACCTACGGCAAAGTTCCGAACTGGACCTAGCTCATTTCAAAGGTATTAACCCAGGCTATTCCCCACTTTAATGTTTTTCTGGGATCCGGGCCCGTCTAGCCACCACAGAGGTTCAAAATCGCCCGGGTTTAACCTTATTTAAGCAGTCCTCGGTGGGTTTTCACTATACATTTCTGTTTTTGTATTTTTGGCTTTCCATACATATTGATTATTTTTATTTTTAAATGTTTCTGGAGTTTTGGTTTTTGTTTTTGTTTGTTATTAATATATTAAATTACATCTTTGGTGTCGATTTATTGATAAAAATATATATAAAATAAAGACAAATATGCAACTTATATAATGGTTTATATTCGAGGACAACGAAAATTTACGACAGCTTGAAGGGGTCATAAAACGATTTCCGGCGAAGCCTTCCCTCATGCTTTTTAATGATTTTCAACTAAATTTGAATATTTAACCGACTGCTAGCGACCGATTGGATATTGAATATCAATTATCGAATAACAAATAATGAACGGACTGCTAGCTTCACATACATATTTTAAACGGAATGAAATGCTTTTAGAACCAGTACAAGCCGTGAAATTGTCGATTTCCGGTGTTAGATAGCATTTAACTAATATTTAGCGATTTTTGGACGTTTGAGTCTCATTCAGTTTTTTGGTTTTTAGACATATCCCCAAAATTGGCTGCTGGAAAAAAGTGGCTGCTATCTTGATTGGCCGATAAAAGTGGCTGCCAGCTTGAGTCTAGTTCCTTAAGAAGATTTATTTTTAACGATTGTAGAAAACATTACATACATAGAATGATTAGATTACTTATAAAGGTGTCCATCCTTTTATGCGAGAAAATCACATATCAATTGTGTGTTTCGATTTTTAAGACCGTAAACTTTAATTTCAAGTTTAAACATGTTCAACATATTTTCCCATAACTCATATAGAAAACGCATATTTAGAGAGCTTTAATCTCAATATGCTGTTAAAAAATTTCGGAATGCAAAGTAAATTAAAATATTTGTGTTCTATAAGAGTAGGAATTCAAGTTTTTGCTTATTATTTATTTGAATCTGAGACTCATATAAATAATAAGACGTTGTCCGGTGAACGAACTTGTTTTCCAACGACCCACAAAACTCCTTTTGAACGCTGAAGTTAAATAATCAATTATAATGTAATGCGATTATGATTTTTTTTATTTGACCAAACCGGGTTATGCATTTTGAAATCTATGACGAAACCGGGTTGTATACATTGACGAAACCGGCCAGTTCCATTTTGACATGACCCATTTCTTTCGTTCCATACACAGAGATACAATTATGGAGATGCTCATAATAACTAAATTTGCAATCTCCGTGTCAATATCTATCTTCCCGTACCTTTCTTTCCGTACAATGTGAACAATTTAACGAGAAATTAAACAATTTCGAGGCAAGGTTCACTCAATTCGTCATTTTGACATGCATTTTGACTTATTTCTCTAATATAGAACGGTTGTAGAAAATATTGCATCTCACAATAGAAAATAGTTGTATATGAATATATATTCTTCGATATCATAAAAAAAATAAAAAAAATAAGGAGAAACCTAGCTTTCTTCTGTCTATTAATGTTCCGTCATTGTGCCGGATGTTAGATACCATCGAGTCCGAACAAATTTTGCCGGTGTGGTTTAGACACAGTGTGAAGAGGAGCTGACAAACTAATAAAAACGATAAACACCATGCTTCATTGCTAAAAAAAATGGTAAGCATGAACCAAACTGCGTGATGATACATGTGCTGTGTATCACCATAAACATGCCTAGTAATTTCCAGGCCGCGCTTACGCTGGTTTCTTCTTATATTCGATAAGTTCAGAGGGAGAGGGATGTTTTAAGCTTTTTTTTAAAAACAAAATTGTAATCCAAGACTACAACAATAGACCACCTTGTACTGTTATACCACTGTCCCAGGTAAGGGGAGGGTTGGGATCTCGCTAACATGTTTAACGCCGCCACATTATGTATGTATGTGCCTGTCCCAAGTCAGGAGCCTGTATTTCATTGGTTGTCGTTTGTTTATGTGTTGCATATTTTTTTCTATAAATAAGGCCGTTAGTTTCCTCGTTTGAATTGTTTTACATTGTCATTTCGGGGCTCATTGCTGAAGGCCGTACGGTGACCTATAGTTGTTAATTTCTTTGTCATTTTGGTCTCTTGAGGATAATTGTCTCATTGGCAATCATACCACATCTTCTTTTTTATATTAGCCTATATAAAATTGAGAATTGAAATGGGGAATGTGTCAAAGAGACAATAACCCGACCATAGAGCAGACAACAGCAGAAGGTCACCAACAGGTCTTCAATGCATCGAGAAATTCCCGCACCCGGAGGCGTCCTTCAGCTGGCCCCTTAAACACAATTATATATAATACTAGTTCAGGGATAATGAACGCCACACTAAACTCCAAATAGTACACAGAATATTTCCATAAAATATTGGATGTGCAATACCTGAACGTATAAGAAGTCTGCATGTTGAACTATATTTACGAATGATGTCCTTATACCGATGATAAAATTTTGTATATGCTTCTTTCAGAAAGAGTAAATGTACAAATTTGTATAAAACTTAGGAGGAGACAAAGTCTATTATTCCTTTGTAAATTAAAACTATATCTGAAGTCAAATTACTACATGAGTTACAACTTCCCTGTTTAGCTTCTACGATAGATTATAACTAAAAAGATTTATACAAAACAAATTCTGTATCAGTACTACGAGGATCAGTGGAGTCGACAAATGGACGGCTGTACTGATAGAAAGCCTTATAACTATATAGTTATTACTTTCAAGACAAAGTTTGGTCCTTAAAGAAAACGTTTCCCTGGGCGAAAGATAAATTTCACTCGATACGAATTTCGTCACATAGACAATGTCGTTGTCATAAGGGGGTGGGGGTTTGGGGGAACACACATACACAATGTATGTCTCAGGTACACCGAAAATAAGAATTTATGAAAATCATTTTCTATTTCCACAAATATACATTAATATCTAAAAAATATTATTTAACCTTTTAAAAATGCTGTTAAGTGACAATTCGTGTATAAAATATTTAAAATTATTACCAATCATATATTCTATTACTGTAAACAGAAATAGAATTGTAATTCATTTGATCAATGATTAGAGCAAGGGGTTTGAGAAAAAAAAGTAAACAGTTTTGCCTAACGGGTGAAAAATAATTGTTAGGGTCTAGACGAATTACCATTCAGCTAACAGTTTTGCTTTATTCATAACAAAAGAAATTGCTAACGCTTGGGTTTTACCCCTAATCAGTATTGAATTTCTACAAGTAGCATATTTTTAGGTGGCTCTTCGCTGAGATTTGATTGAAATAATCCGTATGCATATGCATAGTGCTCGTTTAACGGATACGTTGACGTACCCGTTAGTTATTGGGTTTAACGGAACATTTAACGGAGACGTTAACGGGTGCGTTAATTAACGGAAGCTTTATGAATACGAAATAAAATTAGCGGAAATTTAACGGAAATGTTAACGGGTCCGTTAGCTAACGGATGCTTTGTGAATAAGCTCCCTGATGTCAAATTAGCAATAACAAACAACTAACAAAAGACAACGTACAGGTCTTAGATTACGCACAATCCAATCAAAACTAATGAGTAAATCGTGTTTTCCTGGATCATATACATCCAATGGATTATTTAAACATGAATGAAGATGGCATAGACAGTGAGAAAACAACATGACCTTTTGCAATGTCAAAATATAAGTATCGATGTAGGATGTAGGACCGTTATTTTTCATTGTGGTACAACAATACGCATTTTGTTATGTTTAAATCATGTTGAAGCATCTGGTTGTGCTAATTTGTTAGTCTCCGCAAGTCTCTTAGTTTCTGTGTGTAATTTTAATATGTCGTATAAATAGATTCGTGATATTTGTACATTGGTAGATTTCTGTCGACTTACATAATAAATAATTCTTTCATGCCATGGTCTATGCTCTTTATAATATGGATATGCATTATATTTGTCAATATCCTTATACCGAGTGTAAACGAGGTGTAAAATGTTGACAAATATAATGCCTAACCATGTTAACATTTGCATAGAGCATGGCATGATCACATTCTTTCGATTCTAATAGGAATATTTCGAACTTTTGTTCTTCGAAGCGGACCTATAATACGCATTGATAAACCAAAACGTTATAGTAAGTCAACCGTTGCACGATAAACATATGAACTGATACATGCAAACTTACTTATAAAATGATTTTATTTAATTTCCTAGCAAGCAACACCAAAACAATTGTTCATTTTGATTTCCAGCGTTGTTAAAACACAGTTGACATTACAATTTTAATTGTGACGTCAATCAGATGCAGCCCATGTTTTATTAGAATTAAAACATGGCTGTGAAAAATTTCTCAACAGTTTTCTTGTTTTAGATCTGGGTGTGTCTTCTTTTTTAGTATTAGTGTCTTTATTTGGAGTCTTCTTTTTCAGCCTTTGCAACCTTTTGATGTACATACAAGTTTTTAACCGCTCTGCTCTAAGTTGATTTTGTAGAAGTTTGTTGTCCCGATAGCATTTTGCTCTATCTTTGTTTTGATGTTTCTGACTTTGTCTTTTTTGTCGAGACATCTGGTTTCTCTGTTGTGGTTGCTCTATAGCTAACGTGGGCGAATTAGGGGATGTTAAAAGAACATTGCTTAATTGTTTTTTAGCCTTTTTCTCTTTTTGTTTTTGTGTTCGCCAATATTTCCTTGCTGATCTTTTTTCCCTTTCTGTCATATCTTTAACAGACTTTTTTCCCCTGCTTTTTTATCTTTTACAAATCGTTGCTTCTCTTTTTCCAAATATGCTTGTCGTTTAGCTGGATCTTTATCCCTGTTCTCTCTAAACTTTCGCTGTCTTTCAGCATTTGACAACGCCATTCCTACTGAAAAAAAAAATGTTAAAATTTCTCACTTTGTGTAAAACTATCATTATGCTTACGCAAAGTATTCATATTGCATTTTTTTCTTTCAGTCACATAACATAATTTCCTTCCTATAACAAAATGCAACAACTGAATTTGACAGGATGATTTTACTTTCATTCTTAAAAAAGATAACAAATAGTTTAAACTTATGTGGGAAAAATTTCAAGGCATGCCATTTTTACAAAAAAAGGAGATATATGTGACATGTGTATTGAAATAGTTGTCCACAATTTCCATCACGTAACAAGATGATTCCTTCCTGTAACACAAAATTTAGTGAAAGGATAAATATATTAAATTGAATTCTCAATGTCACCAGATTTATGTTTGAATAACTTTCCATATACCAAGTAAGATCTTGTGAATAAGAGAACTACTGTAACAACTTTCTTTCAAACCATAACATGCAAAGACAAAGAAATTCTGACGTTAATTTGTTTTCAACCAATAAAAATAAGTCAACAAATAGACATTATTTATCTAATTAAATCGATTATGGGGAAACATAATAAAAACAACATCGAAATACATTCAATATCTTTCATAAAATTCTATTTATCCTTCCTGTAACAATATTTTTCTTTCCCGTAACAGAAATATGAGAACATGGAATATTCAAAGACTAGCAATATGTACATTGCTACAAAACACCTACGAGTTACAGTAATTAAGTGTACATAATCAACAAATCATATTTAATAGTTAAATCTTATAGGTATATAAATTAGCTTATTTTTTTCTTTCCAATAACAAAAACTGTCTTTCCTGTAACAAAAAACGGTGTTACAGGATGGAGTGTTACAGGAAGGAAGAATTCTATATTTATTCAACTTTAAAAAATAAATGCTCCCTGTAGGGGATTCCCCATATGCTAGAAAGTTTTAGAACTACCAAAGTAAGAAAATGTCTTTGAAGTTACAAAATGAAGGTTTCTTAAATAGAGTTTTACGCAGTTACAGTAAAGAAATTCACAATTTTTCTAGATCGTTACAGGAAGGAACAATAATTGATGGACAAACAACAATGAATATTTTTTTATATTTTAATTAATAGATAAAATGTTTATTCTCTCTAATTATTAATTTGAAATGATTGGTACATTTATTAGGCAAAAATTTTTATTCGAAATTACATCAATTTCTTCATATTTTACTTTTTTTTCTACCATACAAGACCAAAGACACAGCATTTGTATACAATTGACTATACTTAAAACACAATTTTGACAAGAAGATGCCTGCAATATGAATAAAATTCATCTTCAATATTCATTAAATGATACCAACATATAATTACAATCTTTACTTCTGGGTTTAGTGAGTTTTTTTACAGAAAAAAACCCAAAAGACATAAAGACGGACGTATTTTGAGAATGACTCATATATGAATTATTCCTCAGTAAAGAAAAAAATCACAACACAACTTCTTAACTTATAACGCATGTCAGATGTTCAGATGTAATGTTCGATGGAACATAATACTAATAGGATTATCTCCCGTTTACCAAAACAAAAATGAAATTAACAAAACCGGTCATTACATGATATACAGTATCCGTAAAGTGTAAACAATTTATAGTCTCCTGGTGCGATCAAACAGTTTCTAAGAGAGCCGTGTTGTAGTGGTTTTTCGGCTCTCCCTTGACACCTTTTTGCGAGTATGGTCTTGAGGAAACGATGGTAGTCCGTCGGAAGGGTACGATAAATGGTTGACCCGTGTTAAGAGAGAGCAATATCTCTTGCACGTTAAAGACACCCTTGTAGATATCGAAAAAGAGCAGGCTAATGCCGCTACAAGGCAGCACGCACACCTGCAAAGTGGAAAGGGATTTATATAAGTTGCTGAACTTGTTTTCCCAATCCACTATAAAATAAATATGTTTAAAACTAAACAATTTCTGTTTAAGTAATAGTTCAATTTGGAGTCCTCTTTACAGTCCATGTTTATATCATGTCGAATTCACATAACAGCAATGTGTAAAAGTTAGAGAACGTTTAAGCTGAATGATAAATTAAAGGATAAATACAATATTCGTACAGTAAAGAAAAATATAAAATGTCTTTGAACTCACTTTTAGTTAAAAATAAAAAAATTTAGTACAAATTATGTCGCTTGATTCTGAGCTTTTTCAAAACGACTTGAAGATAGTTTTTTTTTAAAACTTATTTATACTTTACTAACGATACAAGTATCCTGTATAAAAATGGAATAAAACATAATATATTTAGTTCATACGAGAAGCCTCGCTGTTCTCTCTGTTTTTAAAGCTTGTCAAATAAATGTTACAACTGCAAGGTACATGTAAATGATAATCTGTTAATGGTATTTGCCATCCGTATGTGTGTATTAGAAAGGTCGATTGCAGGATAAAATTGCAGGATATTATTGCAGGATGAAATTATGTACGCTAGATACGATAGAAACTTAAGTTTATATAAGTACAAATTATGTCGCTTGTGCTTTTTTCAAAACGACAATTGTAAAGAGAGGCTCTTTTTTTTTTTTTTTTTAACTTATTCATACTTAACTTGCGATACAAGTATCATGTATCAAAATGGAATAAAACATAATATATTTAGTTCATATATAATTCTACCAATCTTCAGAAACCCCATGCCAAAGAACAACTGTTTTAAGGATTATATGTGGTTTGTAGCAAAGTAAACAATTCTTTTCCTATATTAATATTTTAAACTTTTTTTTCTAGAGTGGTATCTTATTTAACCACTTAAATTGTATCAACTCGGTCAACGTACATGTACAAGGTGTATTGAGTGTCCTGTATGTGCGTGAAATATTTGTCACTGTAATTTAAGCAACCGCATATCATTGAATGAAATAACATGTACTCTTTACCTGAAGTATGAAGTGCGGAAAGGAGAGGGGGTGGGGAGGGGTATGTTTCGAATTTGGGCTAGTTTTATATCGCTAATATTTCATGTCACATGAACTGTGTATTCCTATAAATTTTATTATTTTTTAATATGCATACTTACCATTGTAACTTATCAATAACAAACAAGCGCTTCGCTCAATTAGTTTGTTAAAGTGTATAGATTTAACAAACTTTTAAGTATTTCATTTTAAATGTTCCATGTCATATAAACTGCTAGTTGCATTGAATTGGTTATGTTTGATTAAATCGGGATTATGTACAGTATTTAAATAAGTAAATAAAAGGTTTATCTTAAAACCGATAAATTTTCTTTTCAACTGAAATAAAGATTTTCAACTGTTATCATTAACTCCCCTGCGTTTTAAAAACAAAACAACTGTCTCGAGTTGACATTTTCCGGTTCACTAAGCGCATAGCGTAAAGGGGTACTTTTGTTTTCATTATTTAGGCAGTAAGTAATTAATTGGAAACAAGTGAAAGGGGTATCAGAAGACATCCGATTTGATTCTGAAGCCAATGTGATAATGATATATTGTTTTATTGTGTGACATTGTGACAAACATAGTAAAGACGTACCAATTTTGGTGATGATAGCATAACTGGTCTTTACAATTATTGCAGGAAAGGATTAGTTTTCTAATCATAGAGAAATTATTTATCGTAATCTGAAATAAAATAGAAAAAGGTAAGCTGAACATTTGACAATGTCCTAATTATAAATTTAAAAAAAGAAAAAAAGATATTTTTTATTATTTACAATGTTTGTTTTGTGTATTGCAACCATAAGACGTTCCATTGTTTTAACAATAGATTTAAAAGAAAGTTATTGAATACACGAATGAATTTGAATGAACTGTGTCACGTAGTTAGCAACTGAGATATTTAACGCATATCTTAAGGTAAAGAAAATAAATAAGAAAAACATTTAATACTCCAAATTGAATGTAAGGTCGAATGGTTCGGAATTCTTTTACAAATATGTCGTTTATTTCAAAATAAGAAATATGGTATATCTTTAAATGCTACCTAGATTTCTTTTCTGTTAACTTGAATGGCATTAAACAATTAATGTTCAATATAAACAAAAAGACAGATTGTGTCTATGGCGAAAAACAAAACAGAAATAAAATGCTAATATCAAAAATCCTATAAACCAATTGCGTACCTATATTTTAGTACAATATGGTTTTAATTTTAAAACTGACAAACCAATAAGATAAATATGGAAGTTTGTCTGGGATGTGTTCACATCATTTTCTGCTCAAATGTTAATAACTTCTAGTCATGAATATGTAAATGTATGAACTATTTGCCACTGCACGTAAAGCAACGAAACAAAACCGACATTGTCTACATCCATAGATCAGTTTGCTTTGAAAAGATGTATATGGGTCAACATCGCATTATAACAATACATGTGTTTCATGTGGTCAATTTTTCTATTAAAAACATATCAAAATATCAACAAACATTTTTCGATTTAATTTTTAAAAACAGAAGTCATCCATGTTTAAATTAAATCGAAGACTGCGTTGTATCAAGTTACTGATTATCTAGAGCTCAAAGTCAAAATTTAAATCAAGAAATATGCGGTTAATTAAACCTATTTATAAGTAACCTATAATCCATGTGGAATTCAGTTAAATATACATAAATATACATTGACATATATATTATATATTACAATTTAAACTTTCTAAAAGAAATTTTCATACACGAGTTAAGCGAAACAAATGTTATTTACTTTGTGCTACCTTACTTTCCCGTAATGTGCATGCCTACCCCAACACAGCCTACGAGCATATAGCAATAGTAGGCAACCAATGAGTAAAGCCCATACCGTATAGTCGGCTATACAACCCCCGACATACCGTTCAATTAAGAAAACTAACGGCCTAAATTATAACAAATAATTTACTGACAACAAATATGACAGACTTGAACCAACAACAACTACTGTACAAACCTTCCTCTGACAATGAACAGTGGTCTAACTGCACAACATAAGAACGAACTACAAAAACATGTATACAAATCAGTTGACAAAGTCTTATCTCATCAGATCGATACAAAGCAGAAAAATCACAGACTGGACGTGATAAGATATTTATCCATTCCTCATCCCTATATACAATTAAAGTACCGAATACAGATCTGAGAGTACCCACGATTACTGATAGCGAAAGCCTTCGTTTCCTGTTACTAGTATACATTTTGTTAGCCTTATGATACATTGTAATTATGACCTATAGATTGAATCTTTTCAAGATCATACGCAATAATCTATGATCATGACGGTTGCTTAGTGCAAACCAAGATACCTGGTTGAAATCAAATCAACACAGAATCAAACCCTTTGGCTCGTTTTTCAATCTATCCCTTAACTGTTGTGTGTTTAAAAGGGAATACAAGAAATATGAGAACTATTCGGAGGTAAATCTTTCTATGCTTATATATATGTAAATTGGTGGATATTAGTATACTACGGAGCCCTGCTGGTAATTTACAATTAAAGAGTTTCGTTTTTTTAAATTAGTGCGTTTTGATATATATATCTCCAACTGTTGACTTTAAATCTCTAGCACTTTATATTCATAATACTTTTCCAGCTCTTTAAACACCAAAAGTCTATATCTGTGTGAAACCAATAGGACTCTGCAGTATATTGACAGTATTGCTACCTATAATGTAACATACTACAAATGATTATATGGTTAAACCATCTCGTTCATAGATAGCTGTTTGCTTATGACATTACTGATGATACATCTATTGATAGAATTAATTAATATATTAAATTTATGAAGAAATATACGTTTGCAATACATGTCTAAACGTGTGCATGGAGTATAGTTTCAAAACAATTCGAAGCTTTAACAGATGTACAGTTTACATGGATGCTCAATAGGAATAAGGAAGTATCAGATAATGTCAGATCTTATCTTAGTACGATAATTATATTTTAATACACTCGGCAAGCTTCGGAAAAAACATATTTCAAATTTTGAGAAATATTATAATTATGAATTAATCATAGTTGATATATCATATCTTGTGGTGACACAATCTTTATATCTTACAACCTTGTCTTTCGAGGACAATTAATGTCTATGTATTAACTCTTTATTTCTTATTTTGAAATAATTTTAGTGTACTTAAATTTTTGTCTGACTTATCTCTATTAAATCTGTCAAAATCATCAATATTTAAAAAAAAATTACAAGTACGTACATTTATTTATATTTGAAATTTAAACTTTGTTACAGTTAATAAGTAATAATTTGCTTTTATGTCAAACGTTCTTGACGACTGACACTTTGTGATTGTTTACAAGTATATTAATTTGTTAAAAACGTATAATTCGTGACCCATGCAGTGTGAAAACTACAGTGTCAATGTCAAAGCATTGTATGAATATCTTTCTTTAGCTTTGATATCAGATTTGTATACGGTAACGTTTCAAACGAAAGGTTTGTATACGTAGCTGAATATGGGTTGGCCTTCGCATAAAGGCCTCTCAAATAGCTGAATAAAACATTCAAACTAACATCACGTCAGAGTAACAGGTACCATTTTAACCTGTTTGAAATTTATCTCCATATGTTAGAATCAAATATCAGATTGTAATTTACATGCATCCCATTTCTGAACTAAGTTTGTCATATTGAATTTGTATTTTATTACTTAAAGCAAACTATATTGTCATTAAAATCTGACATTCAATCCTATTCTCGACTTTGGCTTGCAAGTCCTTGAGTCAATTACAATAAAATCAAGAACTTGTAACTGTGGACAACCTGTATGATAATGATTAATTTTTCCTTTTCTTTTGTAATTATCATTTTTATAGAAAAACTAAGGACACAGCGTATTTTTTCGGTCTCTAATAAAGAAATTTAAAAATTGAGGATTTGGGTCTGAACATATTTGTTTTTGTGTTTGCAATTCCGATCCAATTGAAATCCTTGAAATTGAAAGGAGTTTTTTTTTAAACAATTTACTGTTACAACTGTTGTCTGCTCTATAGTCGGGTTGTTGTCGCTTTGACACATTCCCAATTTCCTTTCTTAATTTTATTTAAATTGCAACTTTTATGTTTCAGATTTACTGGCATTACAAAAAGTGAGGAACAATCTTTGAACCATGTCTTCCTACGTAAGTATTAACTGGCTAGTTCTCATTTCATACAAAAATCAGATTTGATTAAAGAAATGATTCCTTCGTGTCATGCTCTATGCTCATTTTAACATGGGTAGGCATTATAATTGTCGATATTTTACACTGAGCGTTAGTGTAAAATATCGACAAATATAATGCCTACCCATGTTATACTGAGCATAGAGCATGACACGAAGGAATTATTTCGATTCTAATAGGACAAATACAGTATTTTTATAGGTCGAAACGTACGAAAATACCGTAAAAATGTTTGGCTTTTCCCGTTTTTTCCCCGAGGAGTATGTGCATTACATTTTATATTTGATAAGTTTAAAAACTACGAGCAGGGTAAATATATGTTGTTTTGTAAAAATATATAATAAAAGTTTATGCCAGCTGCTTAAAAGTATATATTTTAAAGGATAACGATGGAAATAACGTTAATATACACAGTAATTTCGAGCGCATGTGCCAAAGATATTTTGTGCTCATTAGAACACGGCTTTGTTTACAAAGCGTAATAAGGCCGTCATATTATAATTCAAGAAAGAGATTATAATTACATTAGATGTATGTTTCATTATAATATTTTATTCTGATTGGCTAACTGCACATCACGTGTTATTCTGTAAGCAGTTGCATTGCTCAATACAACTTTTCACTCATGATAACACGTGCTCCAACAATAAAGTGCACAGGTGAATTAAATAATAAAATAAATAAAATTCGTGTTTTCATGATCATAGCTTAAAAATGTAATTATAAGTATTGAATGCTTCTTTTTGTAACTTTATAGGGTTGTAAAAGCGTTGATAGTGCGTACATTTTTAGAATGAACTTTGGTCAACGCTTTTACACCCCAATAAATTTACAAAAAGAAGCATTCAATTCTTAAGTAAAGGATTTCTATTGATTCGAATTTACATATTTTAAATTAGCATCACGATCAATCTTTGAACAATGTCTTTCTAGATAATGTAGGTAGGTATGCACTGGCTTGTTTTCATTTCATTCAGAATTAAGATTTGATTTCAATTTGGACATTGTGATGGTTTCTTTAGTTTCAAATTTACATAAAATTGAGAATGGAAATGGGGAATGTGTCAAAGAGACAACAACCCGCCCAAATAAAAAACAACAGCATAGGGTCACCAACAGGTCTTCAATGTAGCGAGAAATTCCCGCAACCGGAGGCGTCCTTCAGCTGGCCCCTAAACAAATATATACTAGTCCAGTGATAATGAACGCCATACTAATTTCCAAATTGTACACAAGAAACTAAAATTAAAATAATACAAGACTAACAAAGGCCAGAGGCTCCTGACTTGGGACAGGCGCAAAAATGCGGCGGGGTTAAACATGTTTGTGAGATCTCAACTCTCCCTATACCTCTAACCAATGTAGTAAAGTAAACGCTTATCTTACATATGTTTTTATTATTTTAATGAGAATTACAATCGGTGAAAAGGGGAAAGAAATGACCGATTACTCTTCCAAAACAACCAAGTTCAGACAAGGGGGCATTTTAATCTTTTGCTACGTGTGTTAGTGTTTTATGGGATACTATTTTTTTTTGTAAGTCTTATTTTTTTTTTATTTTGGCTTTGATATTGTTTGCGTCTCTCATGTTTTTGTTGTTATATTCTTAAACTTATTTGAATAAACGCGATTGCCAACGATTCATCTTTATGTTTCTATTTCTCCCACCCGAAAGTAGAACCCATTTTTAACAGATGAGTGTATTTGGCTGTGTAGGATGTATAAGTACGTAGCCACACCCAATCTGAATGGGAACATTAAATTCAATGACCAATATGAGAAGAGTGACACGTTTGCATCCTTTGAGAACCCGTAGAATCTGTTGTATCGTACCCAACGTACCTCAAATTGCCATTCTTCCCGGTTGACCACTCACTAAACCTACCAATTGGATTACTTGTCAAATTGATCTGAATATGCATGAATTATTTTCCACTGAACACAAATAAATATAACAAACCCATGAACATTAATCGTAATGTTTCAGATACTAGGAGATGATTGGCCAATTAAACCGTCATGGAAAACGATGGTATATGTGTACATATATACTCTTATATCAATTATATACATGTACTGGGTTTCTGCTAGATGTCCTACTTTGAAGCTCTTTTTTCCTTTTAAAAGTTAGATCTTTACATGCAAGAATGGTATATCTGCTTTTTATGAATATATAGTAACTTTAGATAAAATGTCGTTTGTAATCTTTACACGTACTATTTGTAACATAAGAACATGATTTACGTACTTTTTAAGATAATATCTTTTCTTTTTAAATAGAAGTTTGAAAATCTGTTTTTATTTCGAATACAAACGTTGCATGTACTTTCAACTGGTTTAGTAGCTTTTTGAGGCGGAAGGTAACAACATTTTCAACATTGAAATATTTGGACTTTTTATAGGTAGAAACAAAAACTTTCATACATAAATCTAGATACGATGTCTAAAAGGTGTCACTTTACTAAAGGACATTTGATTGTTTTTTTCTATTTGATTAAGTCTTTTGTTTGATTCTTTTGAAAACAACTTTACTTTTATTTCATTTTGTATATATTTACTTTAAGGTAGCACAATACAAAGATTTTTCATCCCCAATCAGACATCTTTAAATTGATGTAATTCCACTCATCCTTCTTTAAATTTTATAAATGAGGTACCAAAAGAAAGAAGAATGATTTATCTTTCAAATTGTGATAATTTCATGATGACATAATTATTACATAATTAATTGTTATGTAATTAGTTGCTATATTGTGATGTCCATACTTGAATGAATTTAGCTTCTTTGTTATTTATAGCATCCCAAAATATTTTATAGATTCTTGCACAACACAGTTTGACCTCCAAAACTGTGTCTCAGATTTTTCCTATTGTATTTCATTCTCTCATAAATCTTCAATGAAGTTTGCAACATCAATTCATAAGAGATCACTAAATTCAATGTGGCATAAAATTTGTTCTATTGATGTTTTTGGAAATCTGAGACACAGTTTTGGAGGTCAAGCTGTGTTGTACAAGAATCTATAAAATATTTCGGGATGCTATGAAGAACAAAGAAGCTAAATTCATTCAAGTGTGGACATCACAATATAGCAACTAATTACATAATAATTGATTATGTAATAATTATGTCATAATGAAATTATCACAATTTGAAAGATTAATCTTTCTTCTTTCTTTTGGTACCTCATTTATAAAATATAAAGAAGGATGAAATGAATTACATCAGTTTAAAGTTGTCTGATTGGGAGTGAACAAATCTTTGTATTGTGCTACCTTAAGTATGAACAAAGTTAAGTATATAGCATAACTCTATAGCAATAGAAATGGGAAATATGATAGGTGGGCTACAATCTGTTATATATCAGTTATGGTTGTCAAACATCCGAAAAAATAAATAAAAATATAAACTTATCTTATATACGGTAACATAAAAACAAGACATGGATTGAATTTTAAACAATGGCAAACATTAAAACCATATAAGATACAGTTTGCTTCAAGCATCTAAGACGTTTCTATGCACAAAAGTCCTGGAAGTCGTCTGCTACACATGTCTCGTTTTTGTGCTATTTTGAGCCGATCAAAACTTTTGTCTTTTGGGAAACCTGCTGATTTCTGTAGCCATTGTTCAATGAGAAGTCATGCTGAGATTTTTTAATGACCTTATATTCTGAAGCCGTTAGCTCCGATACTCATGTTTCATTCGAAATATTGTTTGCCATGTTCTTACATGCTTCAATGCTGAACTGTAATTATAGATTGGAAAAAGGTAAAAAAATCAAGAGTCTAGATTAACTGCTAGTTTTCCTGTAACCCATTCTAAATGAAATATAATGCCCCCCCCTTCTTTTTTTTTTTACGAAACTTGAATATATAGATAGTAAAGAGGAGCAATATAAGCTAATTAAATTCTAAAAGTAGTTTTGATTTAAAAATAACAGGTTTTCAAAGTCTTATTTTATGGCATACAGAGCTACTTCAAATGTACATAGATATCAATTTACTTAGTAAAATGAAGATATTGGACTAGTTACGTTTCCTTTTAGCTTTCCAATATGGGTGTTATTTACAACCTTTGAGTTTCAAATATTATCTTCTACTTTAATTATCTTCTATTTGAACATCCCACTTTTATTTCTTGTTTAACTCAAGTGAATCAATTCAGTGTCAAAACTACATGCTATTTTTGTTTCATTATCCAGTCTAGACTAAGTATCCGAAGACGTATAAAAAGTAAAGCATGGAAATTCAATGTCGCAAAGACAAAGTAAAACTATAAGAAAAGGAGTATTAAATTTGTTACCAAAATTCTATCATGCCAACGGATGTGTATTATTGCTAAAATCAGTTTGTTTATATGAAAAGGATTTATCTGGGCCTAGGAAAAACAACTGGTCTGTGCTTTTGTGATTTGATTATAAAAGATCGTTCAATAAGAAATGCGGAAATGTAGGATATATGATATATACTGGGGTACACAATGTAGTTAAAAAATTGGCAAATACGTGTTTATCGATTGCACAGACATTCAAGTGACTAATTTTCATAATTACACCTTTTGTAAGAATCATGGGTTTTGATTGGTTGATAGCCAGTGTATTTGTCACCAATTTACTGTTATCAAATAAATAGCGTTCATTTTGTAACTCCGCCGGGGTATATACAATAAATATTTGCGCCATGAGCGCATGATACACCCGTCGTTTTATGCAATAATCATAAATAGTTTCTGAGATACATCGCAACATGTGAAAAAACACCTTTTTTTTAACAAAAAACTCAATAACTCTAAAACAAAATTTTGAATCCTCACCAAAAAGTATACAGATCTTGAGGTTAATATAAAAAAGAAGTGTGTACAGTTTAAAGGTGGTATGGGTGTCTTCCGCCATCTTGGATTGTAAAAATCAGAGAACCTAAGGTCCACTTTTTCTATCAAGTTAGCAAAATTTTATACAGGAATGCAGATATTTAATGTGCATTTTCATTTAAAAGAACCAATTTATAAGAAAATAACTTATAAGTATTAATATTTTTACAAGTGTTGATTATTTTTGGTTGTTTTTAAATGTTTTTGAATTGTCATTTTAAGTGGAGGTAAGTTAAACTCTAAAACAGTGCATTTTCTGAAGGATTTTACATGGAATTTTCCTATTTTGTATTTTAGCCGGAAAAAAGTAAGGTGACCCTATCTTTTCTTTTGATATTCCCAAAGCATTGTCTGAAAGCAATCGTTTCTTATTTATTTTACAATTCTATCATTTTGTTTAGTGTCTAATCACCAAATGGTGTTTTTCCCCTGTATAATCCATACAAAATGTGTCATTTTGTCACAACCTGTAGCTTGAGAAAATGCGCGGTGACCTATCATTTTTATTATATTTTTGAACATATATCAATAGATACTACGTTTTGGCAAAGTATGAACAAATTCTATCATTTTTATTTTAGACTCCCATACCGCCTTAAGTAATAATCATAAATGGTTTTTGATATACGCGCGACATGTAAAAAAACCCTCCCGGTTTTTTTTTTACAAAATACTCAATAACTCAAATATAAAATTTTGAATCATCACCAAAAAGTACAGATCTTTAGATTAATATAACTGAAAAGTGTGTAAAGTTGTCATCAATTATCATAAATTGTTTTTGAGATACGGCGCCACATGGGTAAAAAATACACCCCTGTTTTAGTTACAAACCCGTAACTCAAAAAAGTATACAGATCATTTGACCATCATAAGAAACAACAATATTGAGTTTCATGAAATTTGGATAAGTCGTTCTCAAGTTACAGTTCAACATGTTTACGCCGGACTGACAGACGGACGGACGGACAGACGGACGAATAGACGGACGCCGGACATTTGTATACCATAATACGTCCGTCGAAATTTTGACGGGCGTATAAAAAGGATATGCCCTTTTTACCCTCTCTGCCGTGGTATTTGCCAAAAAATAATCTATCCGACTGGACGCTTGTAACATCACGGTCATCGATGCGATTTGAAAGTTAACATTTGGTGTAATTAAACAGATATAGCATGTTCTTGACGGGTATTTGCGAAAAATACCAGTCTTGAGAATGAATTTCCTTTGCCTTACGGCTCGTGAAATTTAACATTCTCTCGACTGGTATTTTTCGCAAATACCCCTCCTTAACATGATATATCTGTTCAATATACCATGCCATTGTAATTGACGCTGCTGCTTATTTTCACATGTTCAAAACAACTTTGTATGTCATTCTTATTACTGCTATTAAATGATATCATGGTACGAACTTAAAGTAAAAATACAGTTCGTTCTAGATCTTAAACATGCTTGCTTTCATATTGGCTAGTTTTAGTTAGAATAACTACATGCAGTTATATTTGAAGACTTATCTTATAGTTTTTACAATTTTACGTAAATCCATCTTTTACAAAGCTACTTATGCGACTGTCATATAAGTGAGAGGTTTAGCGCTATACAATTATGTTAAATCCAGCATTTTCTACTTTTGAAAATGCCTGTACCAAGTCAGGAATATGACTTTTGACGTCCATTCGTTTGATGTGTTTTATAATTTGATTTTGCCATTTGATTATGGACTTTCCGTTTTGAATTTGCCTTGTAATTCAGTATTTTTTTATATTTTACTTTTCACCATGAGAAACATTTTCTAAAACATAATTCATCGTTTTCAACATTTGTATAATGAATGAGTACAAAATTCCATCGGAAGATATTTAGGAAAAAATAAATGTATTAATTCCTAGGGTATTGGTTCATTGGTACTGTCAAGATTTATAAACACCTTTCCATTTATAAATTTTAAAATTACATTTTGTATAAGATACCGTTGAATATATTACATTTGACAAATATTTATAAAGTTCGAATTTCTGACAAGTCTTTCATAGTTATCCTTTAATACATACATTTTGTTTTTTGCGCAGTATATGAGAAAGTCAACATACCAAAAAGATTTCAACAAGAGGGTAAGTTTCGAATATATATGGTGTCGGTTCCGAACAGTAATACATACTTTTATTTTAACAGTACAGGAAAGAATCAACATATAGACATGATTACAACAAAGGAAAGGTTAGTTCTGTGCAGTGTCTTTGAGTGTTTCTACCTCTTGGGAATCTTACTTCAATGTTTAGATATTCTAGAAAGTAGAGTTACCTGTTTGTACTAACGTTTCCAATCGTTTCGCCTATGTATACCCACCGTCTGCATTTGCTTCAGTGGCAAATCAATGTGGTAGTGCATATGGGTTGTTACTAGAAACCTCACCAACAATCCAGAATCAAACTCAATAATATTCGTTTAAAAAGTCTTCCATCTGGAGTAAATCTTTGTAACCACTTCGCTTCAACCATTTTATTCTGAGTGATACTGCCACTCAGATTTTCTACTCCTATTTTATATGTTTTGTCTGTTTTGTACAATATTCGTACACATTAGGACGACAAACAAGATTCGCTGCAATTTATCATAATTTGACCTTTAACCTTGATTCTTATTCTCCTCTCCAATTGTTGCCTCCCCCTTTTTATATAGAAATCCACATTACCAAAAAGTTGAGTGAAACATCCTAAACGAACTGTGAAAATCAAAGCAGTATTCAGATGATTTAATATTTGTACACAAAGCATAATTGAAACAATAAAATAAAATAAATATATTTCTATAGCTGAAAATTGTAACACAGTAGGTCGTTGATATAAATATATAATTATATGAACGTTTTACTTTTTTTTATAACTATCACCTGCGTGTTGCTTTCTGGTTTTGTGGTAAATAACATTTTAATGGTATTCTACTAATATTTTTTCGATATATTTATGTTAGCATTCTAATGCTTTAACAACTAATTGAAAAGGTTTGATATTCAATGTAAATTATGGTTTCAAGCTAATTGGAGATAGGATGTTACAATCTGCATGAATTTAGACTCTTAAATAAAGCAATAGGGCCTCAGGTTAATATACAACAAACATTTTTTTTATACATCTATATTTATATAAATATTTTCAACAACACATACATACTATAATCATCCTAAAAAAAGTAAAACAACAACTTTGTGTTTTTGAATTAATTAAAATATTCAATTAGACAGTTGACATGTTGTAATTGAAACAAAAAGTAGCAATTATACATCTCAAATAATAATGGTTTATCCGTGGGAGTACTATGTTTAATAAAGGACTTCTATGGTTTTTGTAAATCCTGTATAAATAGCAGAAAAATGTGTCATTTAGTTAATTTCTGTGTTGATTATATGTTTGAGAAAATGAATATCCTTCTTTTAGGCACCAGAATATGACCGACATGGTATGATAAGAAATATGGACTACAACAAGGTAAGCCACGCGAAGAAGGACACGTCTGTAGAATTAAAAAAAAACCGGAAACTTCATATTTATTCGTCCGAAGCGATTTTCTGATTTTATCATAACCGGAACCTTCAAAGCCAGTTATTTAACTGCCAAGCATGTAGCCATCACGAGTTTGTTGCTTGTTATAAGTTATCTATTTTACATATTACGACGGCTATGTTTCATCGCAATCCCGTCTACTTTTCATTTATTTGAAAACTTCGAATAAGACATATGACTGAGTATGTGTCTCCATGATAATCATCGAAGGTACCAGGATTATACTTTAGTACGCAAGACGCGCGTTTCGTCTACATAAGACTCATCAGTGACGCTCAGATAAACATAGTTATAAAGCAAAACAAGTACAAAGTTGAAAAGTATTGAGGACCCAAAATTAAAAAAAAGTTGTGCCAAATACGGCTAAGGTAATCTGTTCCTGGGATAAAAAAATCCTTATTTTTTTTTTTCGAAAAATTCAAAGTTTTGTTAACAGGAAATTTTTAAAAATGACCATACAATTGATATTCATGTAGACACCGAAGTGCTGACTACTGGGCTGGTCAAACACTCGGAGACGAAACGTCAACCAGCAGTGGCATCGACCAAGTGGTGAGCAACTTGGCGGGTGCCACAGGTCAAGCAGGATCTGCTTTCACCCCAGGAACATTTAAAACCAACCCTTGTCTTTGTTGGGTTCGTGTTGCTCAATATTTAATTTTCTATGGTGTTTGTGGACTATTGTTCGAATTTGGTCGTTTTTTCGTGTTTTTGCAATGGCATCACTAGTTCGTCTTCGAATTGTGAGTTGTAATATCCCTCTGGTATCGGTCTTTTGTATTTTTTTTAGAAATCAGAATAGCGTGTGAAAATTGCAATTATAAAGGTATATCAAGTATAAGCAAAAAAGGAAAAACGACCGAAAGTAACGGACAAAAAGCAAAAGTGTCGGACGAAAAGCAAAATTAGTTGACAAAAAGAAGAACGGACCGAAAGCAACGGACAAAGAGAAATTTATCGGACAAAAAAGCAAATTTCGGATAAAAAGCATCAATCTGGTTTACAATAAAGATAAGTAGAATGGTGCGATTAAATGTTTGTCTACAAAAAACTAATCATCGTATACATTTTTCATTCTTGCATTGTATAATAAATGCAAATTAAGCAAACTGAATTAACAGACTCCATCGCAAGGCGATAATACACGACTTACACATGTAATTGAAGTATTCACTTCGTATTAACTAATAAAACTTCTTTAATATTTCAGGCAAAATTTGATGATCCGATGTGGCAGAGAGGTAGAAATGAATCGTCTGAGGTATGTGTAGAATTGAGAAAAACTGTAACCCCAGCCTTAATTTGCAGCAAAGACGCAAAAAATCAAAAAACAAAAACAAACATAAAAAACGTGAACATAAAAAATAACAACAACAACAACAACAACAACAAAAACTCTACAAAACTGTATACATGTATGTATGTTAATAAATATAAAACTATCGGAAAACATTTCAAATGTGTTATTACAATTCATATATGAGCACGGAAAAGTTATCAAATATTTGTTTAAACATTTTATGGAGTTCAAATGTTTGTAAACTCTTTGTAACAATTTTAACTTGGGTGCATTATAAATCACCAGTAAAAGAACGACAGAAAATAATGCCCTTTCCGACCTCAAAGTCAAAACGAAAATAAGAGCAATCAGTAGTTTATGTTCACCGCGTTAGCATCTCCTGCTATACATACATGTACACATTTTCCAATGTTAATCCTCATTTAGTCAAATTGCCAAATTTGGATTCAGGACACAACCGAAAATGTTAGATTACTCTGCTATCTAAAAACCACACAACAACCACTACACAGAATACACAGGAAATAGATTCATTATAGTGCTGGAAAGTTTTAGGTAAATGGAAATAAGCATTATGTCATAAAAAAAAAGTCAAAAGCTAATTGTTTATTTAAATAAAATGATACACTTTGGTATTATATTTTGAAAATGATTTCAGCAATATGAAGATCGACTCAGAGAAATGTCCAAACATCAGGTGAGTAACTAATACAAATAACTTACAAATAACTAATTAGGGTGTTTGCAAACTTAACAAAGTTTAAACGCTATTGAAAGTGTTGCACATATGTTCCAATATATCCATAGAATTATGATGAAGGCTAAAATATTCGTTGCTGAAAATATACACTTCAAAGTGCAATAAAATTAATTAAACTGAAAGTGGCAAACACAAATTATGAGTATAATGCAACGTCGATAAAAAAGATTACTATTCAAAAGAAAATATGCTTTTACAATCTTGTTTAACAAACAAAAATCTTGACGGACAAACATTATGTTAACAGCAACTTTAAATATGTTAATAGGCTATAAAAAGGGTTGGGACAGCTTCTACAACAAATGAACTAATACATCAAGCTAAATCCCCTGTTTCATTAATTAAATAAAAGAATAGAGTACCAATTTGAATCAGGAATATAGGCAGTTGTGTTTCACTGTTTCCCGTTGATTGGTGGTATCTAATTTTGTCAGTTTGTATAGCTCTCCCTTTTCTTATTTGTCTTGGAGTTCGGTATTTAAAAAAAATTAATTTTGCACTGCGTCAGGTGAGCATTTTTACACTGAGACCCCCAATTTATGGTGGGGTTCGTGTTGCTTAGTCTTTAGTGTTCTATGTTGTGTCTTGTATACTATAATTTATCTGTTTGTCTTATTATTTTTAGCCATGGCGTTGTCAGTTTATTTTCGATCTGCAAGTATGAGTTTGACTGTCCCTCTGTTATTTTTCGCCCCTCTTTTTTGAATCATCAATGAAGGTGTATGATATATGTCGACTACTATAGAAATTCATAACAAGAGGCAATTTTTACATTTTATCTATCCTTTTAGGCACCTGACTACTATCCTACATATGAAGCAAGGGTAAGTCTGTTGAATATTTTTTGGCATGATATTGAGAGGCCAAAAAAAAAAAGAAAGCAAGAAAATTGTACATTTAAAGCAGTAAACGTTAAAACTTTCATTAAAATCTTAGCTACAAATGGTCAGAATTTTACTATCGAAAAATGTTTATTTTATGTAGTCGATAAATTAGTAAAGATGGAAAAAGTGAAAGATCTTATGTTTTCTACACCTTGATATAAAAAAACGAAAAAAAAACCCCAAGCCAATCAATATTGGCAACAAAGTATTAGTGTTAAAGAATTTCATACATACTGAATGGTTACACTCAAATAAATAAATATGCTCGTTGCATAAGTTTATTGCGCGTTCTTACATTTTTTTAACATAATTTTATATAAGTCTGTTGTATTATTCGTGTTTGTATTTACTCATTAAGTTATGCAAATGAAATACTATACTAATATTTTTTATAAGAGAGATAGATGCGTATACTTACATGCATTGATAGAGGTGATTTTTCGATGAAAGAAATGCTGATAAAATGACCCATGCACTCATACTAAAAAAAACACACCAATAAACGATACGAAAAGTTACTAAATCGCTCTCATGTACCCATACTTACATCTGTGACACGACCACTCATCAATGACGTCAACTAATTTCTTCTGTAACTCTCACTTAAAAACGTAAATAAAATCATTTTCCTACAGGCGACATATGTAAATGTTCAAGTATTCCATTAAACGTAACTACAAACAAAAATAAACATTATAAAAATCCAATCATATATTTAACCTTTCCTTGATTGGTTAATTGTAGAAAGCACACGAAATGCATGAGTACGGTAGAGAAAGGCGACCAGTAAGTATATTCTAGTGTAAGGTAAGGGAGAGCATTCTGAAAGTAAGTTTTCCTGTTACAAATAAAGGCACTAGTATACCGTGTTCAAAACTCATAATCCATGGACAAAAACAAAATCGGTAACAAACTAACGAGGAACGCATTAATATAAGAGGAGAACAACGACAACACTCAAATGTAACACACATAGACAAAATCCACGAGAATAACAAATATAACATATATATATAACATCAAACCAAACACTTTGATCTTTTCAAAAAGAAAACTGTCAAATAAACGTTTTAATTGCAATTTGATCATGCTATTGATTCACAGAAATTTGATATCTTTGTGTCACCAAAAGGATAAAAAATACACAAAACGATGCCTACTAAACCAAGAATCTTTAACACATTTGTTTTACTTGCAAAATTATGGTTGATTGATTAAGATCGTCTTAACATAAAATGCCATATAGTTTGAGTTTAAAACGAATGTGACCTACCGAATTAGACAATTTATCGGGTTTGTGATACAATGATAAATACGACGCGTGCCCCATGTGGAGCAGGATTACCGACCCTTCCGCAGCACATGAGACCACACCGGGTGTTCGTCTTGCTTAGTCTTTAGTTTTCTATTTGTGTCTTGTGTTTGTCTTTTTCGTTTTTAACCATGGCGTTGTCCGTTTATTTTCGATCTTTGAGTTTGACGGTCCGTCGGGTATCTTTCGCCCCTCATAATAAATTAACTAGTATATATATCACAAAATAAAAATCATGATTTCTGAAACCATTTGGGAATTTTGAATATTAATTAGTTATCCAAGGTACCAGGATTATAATTTAGTACGCTAGATGCCCGTTTCGTCTACATAAGACTCATAAGTGACGCTCATATCAAAATATTTATCAAGCCATACAAGTACAAAGTTGAAGAGCATTGAGGATCCAAATTTCAAAACAGTTGTGCCAAATACGGCTAAGGTACATGTATAGTATTTTCTGGGACATGAAAAGCCTCAGTTTTTCGAAAACTTAAAGTTTTGTAAACAGGAAATTTATAAAAATGACCATATAATTGATATTCGTGTCAATACCGAAGTGCTAACTACTGGGCTGGTGATGCCCTCGGGGACGAAACGTCCACCAGCAGTGGCATCGACACAGTGTCGTATTTAGTTATCAAAGATACCAGGATTATATTTTGTACGCAATTTATCAAAACTAATATAAAAATTAAATTAAGTTCTGCTAACATCTACATAATTTAATTGAACTACTTGCACGAATCAGACAGGAATACAATTGCATATAACACATTTAAGGTTGATGACGTCGCATTGATGTTATCTAGATGTTAAATATTGTATTTATTACATTCGAAACTCGCGAGATTACTCCCGAACTAACACTTTTCGTCAACGTTATCTCAACTTTCTTGCAGAATTCTCGTCTTAGTTGTTATATAATGTAATCTAACGTGTCAAGTTTGCTAAAAACTAGGTTTAATCCGCTCTTCATAAGGAATGCCTTAACCAAGTCAGGAATATAAAAGTTGTTATCCATTCGTTCGATGTGTTTTAGCATTTGAATTTGTCATTTGATTAGGGACTTTTAGTTTTGAATTTTCCTCTGAGTATTTTTGTTTTTACTTTTTTCGTCTACAATAGACTCATAATTAAAGCTCGAAATTATTAAAAATGTTCAAGAGCAATTAGAAACTTTAGGTTTTTCAAAATACCTTAGCAAATGAACTGGGTACTCCAGTTTTCCCCATGAAATAAACCGTTTAGACCATGATACAACCAAGGACAATAACAGTGACGTAAAACACAAACAAATAACTTGCAATCAAACACCGTATTTTCAGAAAGTACCGCACAATGTTCTATTCTGTAAGAAATACAAATCAGGCCAATTGTATGCAGAAACAATTTAATGACTGTTTTGTATTTGTTTTAGCAACATGACGCATATCAGGATGGACCAATGACAGACAGGGTAAGTTATACATGCAAAAAGGTAATGATTGTGATATACAAAAGCAGTCCAGGTTCTTTTAAAACAGTTATTTTTTAAATCGCAAAGAAATATCTACTTTTATAGAATTCTTGTATTATTTGAATGAAGCCATATGATAAGTTCTATTTTGTTCATGTTTCATGGTGTGTTTTATTCTTCTTAATATTTCTGATAACTGACTTTTAACCATAATTTATTTCAGAGAGGATATGTTGATATGGATAGAGGAAGGGTAAGAATATTTACTTATATTTACACACATTAATTCATTGTTTTGTCTTAAACAAAATCTGACGAAAAACATAGATGAAAAATAAAAGATATCGTCATTTAACTTCTAAATACTGTTGAAAACTATGGTTACGAGTGTTCAATATCAATATATCTGAAGAAATATTAGTCGTCATAACCATATTCTTCTATTTTTAATAATAAAAAATTGTATTTTTTGAATCCTAGGGATATGAGGATGGATCTCAAACAGACAGAGTAAGTAGTCGCTTTGTAATTTATAAAAAAAACAAAGTCTATGAAAATAACAAAGAGCTATTTGAGAAAACATATAACAAACAAAATGTGCATTTTATATAGAATAAAAGGTGTGTAAGGGACAATTTTATATTTGTTAAAAATTTGAAGTATTTGACAATAGTCATAATTGAAATTGACGACAAACAAAGGGTCTGAAAAAAAGAAACTTATAAAAATGTTACGTTATCATAGTCAACACGAAAACTAAAAAAAGAAGAAAAAATAATAACAAAACTTAAAACCAATAATGACTTGTGTATTACAGGGTTATAATCGCAGCTATTTAGACCATGGTAACCTTACATATCGGGTATGATACTAAACATATATCATCATCCTAAAACTCTTCTATATCATTTTGGCTATGGTAGAGAGTTGTCTCATTGACAATCATACCACATCTGCTTATTTGTATACTCATTAAAAAATCTTTCTGTTTCATTTTAAGTCTACTATCATGCTTACATATGCCAGAATGACAGTTGATATCTATTTTGTTTTTGACTATTACTATAACAAACTCAATATTACTGAAACCAATAAAAAAAAATTAAACGAATATAAATTCATACATTTAAATTTTTTTGCAATATGCTTACAAACATGTTACCGCAAAATGCATTTTTTCTTCTAGAAAGATATGATCTCTAGGTTATGACCTTTATTATATAGTCAATATTTATGTAAAGTGGAAAATTAAAATTTAGCCGAATCTAGATTTGTAAATGTGTAACATTTATCAGTAGACGCTAAACATAAAGTATAGTTTCATATATAGTTCATAATAATCAACAACTTTGTTTCAGAGATATTTCATTTTATATTCTGTATTTTTCTCATTTTTACATGTATTCTGGCTTTTATAAATTGCACCAACTTCAGATATTTAAAAAAGTTATTTACTTATCATCATAGTCATAATGGAATTAATAAATAACAAATACAAAACTGAATTACATAAAGCAAATAAATTTAACTATTTTTTTTTTTTTTTTGCTTTTTATGTTATAGTAGTATTTATAAAAGACTGAATGCCAAATATAAAACACCATATGTATGTACAGCTAAAAAAATATTGCCTTTATAACTGAAAATTTAGTGTTATTTTAATAATGTGCAGTAGTTAGATACTTTTTAATTAGATTAAATGTTTTCTTTAAACTGAAAATTTGTGTAAAGTCATAAAAAACATTATTTACGTTGCAGAGACATGACAGAAGAGATGATCCGAAGGTAAGGACACGTAGATCTTTAGTAAAACAAATGTTTATATCGTACTGTCCGGACCAAAGTCTCAAATAACACATGACTATTTTTTTCTTTCAAAAACTGGAACTGTTCTAGGTTGCACTATTAGTGTTCAAAGTATGCACATTATCATATGTTATCATAGGATCGATATGATAATGTAAAGTGTCCTTGGGTTTCGGTGATTGGGTAGTCTAAGTAGTAGCCTGTAAAAGTGAGGTTGTGCGAGGAAAGGGTGTGTTCGACTATGGTTCTAATTAACAGTAATAACTGGTTGATATTTTACAAAAACAAGTGCTGAAACTGGCGCAAAAAAAAAAACCAAAATCAATCAGTTACAAACTATTTTTCGTATACGTACGGTGTTAGAATATTTGTTTCGAGAATTAAATCAATCAATTTGCTTACAAATGAATGTATCGAATGAAAAAATATTAACCACTGCTTCTTCGAAACATAAGGATGCAAATATAAAAAAAACTTGATAGGCATCAAGCAGACAATTACAGTAATGTACAATGTATGCCATATTCATATATAAACAAGTGTATTTTTCAAAGATTTAGGATTATGGTTTTTATTTCGTTTTAAAAGTTGAATAGCCCTTATTGAAAGATAGAATACAAGAATTAGCATGTTTGTACATAATGTATACAAAAAGTAAAGTATCTTATCGATCATTTGACAGTCAAAAAAGAAGATTGTATTCAAATTACCACATATACAGGATGGCAAATATGGCTTTAACTTAATCGGTGGACCCTTCATAAGTCGGGTATTATTTATTTGTCGCTATATGGCTAGGAAAATATACTTCTTATAATGTAATAAAATTGCTAGTATGAATTGAGGCAAAACTACAGTAACAATTGGGCGACAAATACAGAACAGTTAAATTTTATCATGATTTCTGCCTGTATTATTTACAAAATATTTAGTATTGTTTCCAGCAAGTCTAGTTTAATTATTGTCAGTAGCTACGTTTTAATATTTTGAGTGATTCGTAAATTTGACTAGACGATTTATGGTTACTATTAACGTATGGGATAATTTATAGTTGAAGGTAGTAAGGTTACCATCTTTTTCTATCTTTAACAGACGAAATTTACAAAACAGGATTCATCAGCAAAATACTCTCCTCGTTTACTGATTTTTTCGCATAGTGCCTTATATTATATTGTTTAGAAATACTGGAAATTATTTATTGTTTCATACCTTTTCCATTCCTTTTCAAAGTGGAAAATTGGGTTTTTGTTTGATATTTTTTTAAATGTCAGAAATAAGCAGCCAATGTTAATCACAACTTTTTATAATATTATATGGATTATTTTTATAGTTTTTAGGCGAATGTAATTTTCTTTATCTTGGATTTTATAAAACAATGCAGGATAAACAATAATCATGAAAAGAATGTCAGTGAACATATTGAACCAGCAAAAGAAATGAATTATCTTTATATAAAAATTAAATCTGTGAGGACTGAACAAAAATGTTAAATTTTTACTTGTGACACTTTCTTACCTTTGATGTAATTTGAAGGAAATTTGTGACCTGTAAATGTAAGGCAATAGGGAGTTTTTTTGTTGTTAAAAAATAATCACAGTTGGACCTTACCATTCATAAACAGTCGTTGCTTTAAATCCCATATCTGCAAGATTGAAATAAAGAGACAAGTAATAAAAATGCTGCAACACGAAACTGCACTGATAACCAACGATTATGTCATACAAATCCACTGAAAAGTTCAACGTAATATAGTATACCAAAATTTGATATGTTACATTATTATATTCCTACAAATTGATCAGTTTAAATAAACACAATGATTTATTTGCATTCCAGAAAAGAAATGATATGTATAAATCCAAAGATTATGTCAACAATCGTGCCATGGCAGATCATGTGATAGTTGATGAAGAGGTTATCGTTCTTTCTAAAGTCTATTCTATTATATAATATATTAACAATTCACGTTATACTCAGCTTGTATTGGACAAAGTTTACTTTTATTAGCCTGTTGGTTTGATACCATGAAAATAACTAACAAGTTTAATTATGAACCGTCTCCGTATTTATATTAACATTTTAATATTAATTATAGGTATTAATTCATACAAATGCTGCTCTTAAATTCAATAATTTTTCAAAGACAAAATTTTGTTTTGTCCTCCGTTACATGGTTTAATTTCGTACGAAAATAACCTACGTCATTTAAAAGCATTTCAAGATCATAGAATTTTGAACTTACCTTACCAAAGAAGCAACCTACATTTTAGCATTGTAAGTTTACTTTGTGCAAACAACTTTGCTTTTTAAAAATCGTGAATGTAATTTTTTTAACTGCTTGTGTGAAGCTTAGTAACAAGGGTATGGCAACATGTGATGGTCACTTGCTTAAGTTTGGTGTAAAATTTCTAAAACAGCATTCATGTCGGTAATCAAATGTCAAACGTTGCATTTCATATGAATCTGTCTTTCTGATTGGTTGTTTATTCTATGTCTATGATTTGAAATTTTATGCTGCTATTTATTGAACCGTTTTTGCTTCTTCCACTTTTTAATTTGAAAACTTAATCGAAATGCCTAGATTCTATAAACAATGTTTGCTGTGTACAATACATATCTAACTTTCCTGGAATGCATAATTTTAACAAATACTAGTATTATTAACATGCTATAACCGAATTAACATCAATGACATATCAACGTATGTCAGTACAACCATACCAATTGACATTCAAAAGTACCACTACCAATACATGATGGCAGATAGCTATCGACCAACATATTTCAGTGCATGGTCGTTTTACTGATTATCTTGTATTTGAAATCATGACGATAACATTTTTCGAGTTCAGATCTATACGACTACTAGCAAGACTTGTCACAATAATTATAGAACGACTTTAAATCACATGCAAAACTGGGAATTTATGTACAATACAGACAATTGGAAAATCTCTATCGACAAGGAAGTAGTGCTTGTCCACAAACCACAATGATCTAGCTACTGTTTTGATATGATAAAAATTTGAATGTTATATTTCTTAATTATGTTTATATCAATTAGGGCTACGCTGAGATTGGTTTTTTATTGCTATCAAACGGAAATCAATATTAGTCTTAAAAGTAGAATAGTTAGCTAACTCATACTTTTGTTATATTTCATTTTTTATCGAACTAACAGAAACGATGATGACAAAGTTTTAGACTAGTAAAAAAACCAGAGGATCAACATGTATAATATGATGAGTTGTCTTTTGTAATGTAACAACATGTAACTATAAAGTAAAATGTAGCGTAATACGAAACTTAAGTTCATACTTTTTATTTATTATAACAAATATGTAAAACGTTAGTAATTTTTTAGTCAGTTCATTAACATTTTATGATTTTTTTATAAGAAAAACTGTATTAAGGGATAATTTCCAGTTTAAATTACTATATAACCAGACTACTCAGAAATGAAATAATTTATTTTTTTCATTTTCTTACATAGTATGACCGATACAGACCTACGCAGAAAGATTACGGAGATGTAAGTCTAGTTTTGCATGTTTTGTCTGATTTATTGTAGAGAGAAGTTGTATGTATACATGTATCTTAACTTATCTAGACGGGTTAGTATAACAAATTCATTTTATACATTTTTATACTTACAAATGCATTGTCTTGGAATCAAGAAGACGACTAGTACATACATTTACAAGTAAACGAATGAGGATCTGAAACGGTCCTAAATGACTGAACAAAAAATCGTTAAAACATTTAAAAATTTAGTAACTGTGATAAATTTAGTACTGTTAATACTGTTTGCTTGCGGTCAATTTTAGTCTATATTCAGACTTTTCAGTAATTTACTTGTACACATCAACATCAAACTGAATGATCCGAAAAGCTACTAAACTGAGGTCTAAACATTGAATGAAAGACAGAACTGAATAACTAATTTTCAAGACACTCAAATGGTGTTAAGATCAAAATGATATTTAACAATGTTTAAGGCTAAACTATTTTTTCTTAATTGTATTGCCAAAATTACAATATTACGCAAAAACTGCATATCCACTGCCAATTCGGCATGTTGTTAATAAAAAAAATGTTCTTAGTGTAAAAATTTAAAGATGTAAATAGAACGCTTTCATGCATTATTGCACAGATTCTTTTAGTCATTAAGTATTTTGATATAAATAAGTATCTTCCTTCACATTGATGTGTCCCCTTAATATGAAGTGCATTTTTCAATAGAAAATTTGTCTCCGAATTATAATTATTTAGATTGTTTCATCGGCATTCATTTGTTAAGTTTTGTCTCATTTCAGTTTGAAACTACTCCTAAACTAGATAACATGGTGAGTTACATTTTAATTCTCTCGTTATACGTTGCACAAGTTATAGCTGTTAAAATGCTAAAATACGTGTAAAAAGATGTTTTAAAAATTAATCAATTGTCGAGGTCATAGAAGTATTCCCCATTTCAACAAGTCTATAATAATTGTTTATATATACAGACGCAAAATGTACCGATATACGATATTGAGTTACCGTTCTTTTCAGAGGAGAATCGTATCAAATCAATTCAATAAATATTATTATACCTTACATATATTTTAAACAATTCTATTGGGTGAAACGTTATCACGTGACATGGAATAATTCAGTTGTTTTTCATTCAATTGCAAGGAAGGACGAATAACCCTAAAAATTTGCACCAGCGGTGAATAACCCTATTATTCACCGGTGAATAACCTTTTCAGTTCGTTGATTTGTACTTGAGTTACCTCCCATGAAAATGACGTCACAGACGTAAATAAACAAAATGGCAGCGTTCACGTTACACTTTAAGCCCACCGAGAGAAATGGAAATAAGGCAGTGGTCATGAAAAGAGTGCCAGCAGCCGTGTCTCTTATAAACGGTCCTTTTCAGGGCCATCAATATTTTACAAAAAGATTCTACATTCGAGAAATTCTAGAACACAAAGCCGTTAAAAGTATTTTCAGCTTGTGTGTTTGTGTTGACAGTTGTGTAAAGTCCAAAGAAGTGTTCGAAAGGCCTTTCCAATGTTAGTTCGGTATAATAAAACAATTGTGGCCCCTTAGAGTCGATGAATATCCAAAATTGTCAACCCTTAAAAGTTATTTCACTTCGGGCTGCGCCCTCAATGAAATAACCTTCTCGTGTTGACAATTTTGGATATTCACCTCTTCAACGGGCCATAATTGTATATTGAAGTATTTAAAAAAAAAAAAAAAAAAAAAAAAAAAAATTATTTTTATTTTTATTAATTAATTACTTTTGTGTTTTCAGCCGAAACCTTACAGAGGACAGTTTGATCGACAGGTGAGTTTGTTTACAATGTTGCTTTTATCAATTTTGACACAACACATTGTGTTTGTTCGAAAATTGACCAATATGTCAAAACCTCTTCGATATCATAATTATGAGCAATCAGAATGAAATGATCTATTCATTTGAGAACGTTCACTTTTTTCAAAAAGATGTCTATAGGGAATATCATAATTTACAGGAAATTGTACATACGGTCAACATTTTGTTTTGACGTTTTTTGGGGTAGTCATTAATTTTAATAATAACAAAAAATGCCAATAATAGAAGAATAATCTGTCCACCACCTTACGAAAAGAATACATACAATCTTGAATATTTCTAAAAAATAAGACTAAATTATGTCAAGTTTCTCTTTGGTTAACTGTTTAGGGTATTCATTGAGTTTCATACTACAAAACCAATGATAGAAAGATTAGCTGTAACCCACCACGTAGAATAGTTTAAATCATCATCGTGTGTATTTTTTCGTATACTAGTATAGCATTCAACATTTATTGATAATTGAATTGAAATAATATTTGTTATTTGTATTGATGTTATAACTTAGTACTTCCAAAGATATTTTCATTTCGTATTAATAAACCAATACAGGTTGACGCATTCCAAAACAGGGTAACCTGCTATACTCGTTATTTGGTCTAATTAAAACACAGTTTTGAGGCATAATTAAGGGTGCACACACTATTAACGGTGACGGCCACATAATCAAGTGTGCAATCGTTATGAAGGGAGACGCGAACACACTGTAAACCAACATGTTTTCTCTGATACTTCATTTCGCGATTAGCTCTTTCTATCCCACTTCGCGGCGATTTAATTTCGCGATTTTTCAAATTTACATCATGCAGGCAGATAAGGAGATATCCATATATAAAGTTTTCGTGATATTCTTACTCGTGAAAATAATTTGCTTTTGAAAATAAGTTGGTTTATAGTAACCATGGGTGCAACACAATGAAAGGAGACGGGTTCATACGAATACATATGTTTAAAATAAAGTTACATATTATTTATGGAAAAAACATGAGTAGATGTAGGAATTTTGTAAGGTTTCTGATGTGTGTAGCATTGTTGAGCAAGAGAAAATGTAAATTGTTAATCTGATTGGCTAAAACAGAACACGTTTTAATGACAAATCCCAAATAAGTTTTGAGAAGTTGACAATTGATGAATTTGAAATTTACGAGATAACATATTTATTCAATATTATTGCAAAATAGGTTAGTCGTAATAATAAGTATATTTCAAGGAGTAGGTTCCAGAATAATCTATTTGACTCACTAATTCCGGGAACTTTAACTTTAGTAATAATAATAATCGTTCTCGACCATTACTTTGTAAGAGCAACTTATGTGTGAAGACCAAACCATTTATAAACCATTTACTGGATAACTTATATTTTGAATTGAGAAAACAAAATAGGAAACCGAAATCTTATGAAGATTCAAATGATTGAAGTTTCAGAAGAAAGAAGTGAATTAGCTTTAATACCTTTAGACAACATTTGTAGGCATGGTTTTGTAGCCAATCGAAAAGAAGCAGTTGGTGAACAGACTTTTGGATAAAGTTGACAGTCAATAAAATTATACCACGCTGACATGTCGTTTTGTAACTTCTCTTTTGTATTACTCAGCTTAAATACTATATGCAGAAATAAGTTTCAAAACAGTGAAATTATCCCTAATTTTATGTAACATCATAATGATGTCATATATATTCCGGAAGACATATACTTTAATTGACACATAGATAATTAATAAGCATTCAAAGTCCGGTTGGGATGTCTAAGGGACAAACAAAATATCTGATTCCCATGAACAATCTTTAACGTTTGTTTTTTAAAGAAACTGCATTGTTTTGCGTAATGTAATTAGCTAAACATAAACTTGTATGTTATAAGTAATGTTTGAAAAATAATCCTCAATAGCATTGGTTTAAGGTGTTGTTGATGAGGGTAAATGAAGTAAAAGTTTCGTTCGAACACACGATTAACGAATTATTTATCTTATACAATAAGTTTACTTCTTAATCTGTTAGATATTTACGTATGACTTTTGTCAAGTAGTATTTCAAAAATTGCATCCGCTTTGAAAAAGTTTAATCTCTTTTGAACTTGAAATATATAGTATCATAGCACGATTGAGTATTTAACCATACATAAAATAGTATCTTTTTGTAATAATACGAAAATGATAAGAATAATGTTGCAATTAAATGCGTGCCAACTGACACTATGTACATGTAAAGATGCAGAAACAAACAGTCCTACAAAAAGACAGGAACATACCTTTAATTGCATACTTTGTATTAAAATCATGTTGTTTGTATATAATTTTGTACTATACAAATTGGTACATACATTTACCTTTTAAGTGACACTGATCAAAATATAAAAGTATTGTTACAATATTTAAACAGTTGATATAACCTCGAATTACAGAATATTAAAGTAATACTTTTAAATGGTTATGCGATTCGATATTCCATCGAGTTTGAATAACATCTTTTAGTGTGTAATCTGACTAAAAACCAAGTTATGCATACTTAATTATCAAGCAGAAAGGACTAGATCAATAGTAGATATTCTTTTTATACCGTTTCATTTACGATAAAATCGATTTCAATGTACTTTGTGCAGTCTACAATCTACGAGATGTAAATATTCTATTCACCTTTCATAGCGGGAAGATTTGATTTTAATATCAATTTAATACTTGAATCAATATTGATGAAAGACTTCTCTAATACAAAAATGTCCTATATTATATTTTCCAAATAACCCCATTAGGGTAAACAAGAAAAGCGAGGTATACAATACTGATCTATTACTCTCTGATAAATCTGGTTTGCGGAACACCTTTGGTGATAACGAAAAAGTTAAAGTGTCTTCCGTTTACCTTGACGACAAGGATTTAAGTTGGTATTAATTACACCTGTGGCATTTGTGACTCTCATTTTTAAAATCTTTTCGGACTAAACAAAATGGATCCACAATGGAAAACTTATCATTCTCGTATGCAGCATTTGGAAAGGAATTTAGCGGACCATGATTCCCGTTTTAATAAATTTGATCACCGTAATGAAACTCATTCAGCTAAGTTAAGAACGCTAGAAACACAATTAGAGGATTTAAAATTGGATAATTCAAGACTTTATAATGAAGTTGTTTCCTTACGTTCACATGAGAATCCGGGACAGAAAAATGTGGACAAAGGTTGAATCAACAGCCACCTGATTCATACAGATCTGGGCAACATACGGACAGATATCATGATGAGAGGGGTCGGCCTGAATACCGACAAGACGACCATGACCGCGAGGAGAACCACAAAAGAGGAGAGATTTAGACCGAATTGAAATGCATGAAGGCAATTTTAAGCCTTACGCTTCCAATTACTACCAAGACAAGCTAAACACACGGAATCCGGTAAGCAGTTTCTGGTTAACGCGCTAAAGGCTAGTGTAAATGTACTTGTAGTTGCTAGCAATATTTTTTTGAAAATTATAATCTTATTAATAATAACTTATTTTAGTAGTTTTTCAATGAAAATAGTTTTTTAGTTAAAAAAGTTTTAGTATGCAAACTTTTAAAAGGCTAGATCTTATATCAATACTTAGCATTTAGCAACCAGGGCATGGTGTTCTTTGAAAAGGAAGCGTTTGATGGCATTGAACTTAATTGTCTTACTGCATTATGTTGCTGCTTTGATATACAAATGTACAATAGTTTTTACTGAAATACCAACCAATATTATCGGCAGTAAATAATATTCCCCGTATATGTCGATAAATAATGGTAGGCATTATTTTAATTGTTGCTATGGAATAAAATTAAGAATACATTTTCTATAACGATTGACATCGTGCGATTTAGTTGTGGTTGGCTAAGGAGTTGCTAGTGACAATTGATTTTAGATGCAACAGTCTATAGAAATACCTTGTAACAACATACCTACATGAGGTTTTTATTGTCTTAGCCAGAATGTGAAGCCTTTATGAATATGTTCGCTGCGACGCTCATTCAGCACAACTGAAATTTGAATGATGTTGACAAATATTAAGAATAGATCAGAAATTTTGATAATAAAACATTCTTTACCAGAATCAGTATTCATCAATTTTAAAGTAAGGGAGTGAATTACGTTTGAATTTCAAATATATGTAATTCATATAAGGTTATGGGCATCCTTCGATACAAAATTAATACAAAGCATGTAATATTTGAGGTAATGTATTAAACAATCTTCAACTGCAATAATATCAGAAAAAAACAGACAAATTTTTATTTGAAATGTGTACAGTTATTAGAAAATCCTTAAAGAGTACAATTTTAACTCTTATATAATGAATTTGCACTAAGGTTCGTTAACTTTCTTCTATTTTGACCCGCTGAGTGAATCAATTAACAAACAATTGGACATACCACTTTACCAATATCGTCTTATACAAATTGTACATCAAGGTCGGAACGTTAATAGAAGTGAAAGAAATGTCATTCAAACATATGAATGCTATTTAAAGGAAAAACTTATCTGAATGTAAATCACTTTGTATGAAATACGATTTTTAAAGATAAGTTGTAATTCAAAGAATAATGTTGATGGCGGTGAATTGATAATCACAAACTATGAAGAAATCAAACCCAGTAACATGATATAAGTTATTTCTATAATAAACCTTACTTCATTCTATACATTTTCTTAACAAATCATTTCTTATATTATATACAAATATTTAATAGCTTTGACAATGTTCATTTTCCCTTAGACGTCATCGAGCAGATTATACTTAATTATACTTTCTTTGATATAGCCATAGTTCCTATCACCCAAGTTAATCATCATCATAGAAAGTAATATTATATGAAGTGAGAATATTAATTCATATTTAAAGGCAAACTTTAATATATATGACTATAGAACTATTATTTAAACTAGACTATGTTTGCATTATGTCTAAAATATACGATATATATATAGACATCAAGTGGTGCTGAGGACGTTAATCAGATATATAGCCATTCTGAAAGGCTGTGATGGATGATTAAGTACGTAGCCATGTCCTTTTTTATGAACATTCAGCTTATTACGAATTCTTCCTGCCAAACTATTTTCTTTCGCAGAATAAAGTCTACATTTGCCAACCAACTGTTTCGAGCAACCAACAACACATCCCATTTAATTGGTTAAATTAACATATGTCAAATATGTGCCACTGGAAATTAAACAAATAACAATCATCAGTAATGCGAAGAAAAAACACGTGTAGCAATAAATGTTATTATAGAGTATTATTTGATTATTATTCAGTTCTTGTTTTGGTCTCATCATAATGTTTGTTTTCGGATTTTGTTTTCTACATTAGTTATGCCGTTGGTTTTCTCGTTTCAACTATTTCACATCTTGTCATGTCGGAGCCCTTTATAGTGTGCTATACGATAAGGGCTTTTTCCTAGTATAGTTGCGTACATCTGATCATTTCATTATTTGATCACTTTATCACTTGATTTTTTTAAAGATTTCTTTTTCCTGTTTTT
>CM034352.1:43986574-44092380 GCA_019925275.1 Mytilus edulis
TGTCTTTTCGTCTACAGTTGGTCATGACATTGTCAGTTACTCTTCGCATTTTGAGTTTTAAGTTTTGTATTTGCATGCAATACTTTTAATATTTTTATCCATAAGAGGACACGTGGGATGAACGTAAATGAGACAGCAACTCACAATTAAACGATACAATTATAAAAAGGTTTAACAAACTGCGAATAAAATTAACAGATCATAAAACAGTTAATTCCTAAATTCCGGAAAAAAATCAAGAGCATAACATAGATATTCAATACAAACGTAATCCAACCAATGACGATATCCATTATTAGGATCTGTCACATATATGCATAACATAGAGAATGGAAATGGGGATGTGTCAAAGAGACAACAACCCGACCAGAGAACAGACAACAGCAGAGGGTCACCAACATATATGCATGCATATCTGACGTATAAATCATTGATTTGTATCCATAGTGACACATTTTGTTGAATTAACCTTCATCAAGAACGTTCCCGGCCAAAAGTCTGGAATTCTAACATACTTATTTATGAGAAAGCGTTGATAAAGAAATGAGCTGTTTGTGTATTTTTCTTTTGTTTTCTTCCTTATTTCTGTTTTTTCGTTCTTGTTCGGTTTGTTACCAACTGCAGATTTTGAATAGAACTTTGATATTTTTCCTCTTTTTGTGGAGACCAACTTTACATCAACCATTGAATAAATGAAAAGAAGGGCTCAAGTTACAAAAGATAGTCGAACTTGAAGGTTACTGGCAATGCTCAGGATGATCATCAGTTAACAAAATACAGCATAGAAAACAAGACTACGCAACACAAACCATGTCGAATCATTGGTGTTAAGTGATCTGAAAGGGTGAACAGATCCTGTTCTACATATAACACCCATTGAAGTAAAAGAAAACACGAGCACTATATTATCACTTTAAAAACATAAGAAATATCGATATTTTAGATAACCAAACAATGATACACAAAGATTGATCAATAATACCGCAAAAATACTATATAGAATATATGATAAATAAATTTCAATGAATCAAGTATGTTATCAACAATTTGATAGTTTTGGTAATAGAGGATGTATAAATGATAATATCAGATGCATGTGTAATTTATTCATCCCAAAATTACTCCCATTTATCATATGAAAATACTTTCTTCTTCTGTTCGTATATTTCAAATTTTTCAAAATCAAAATGCACATATGATCTAAAGTTAAATGTTTAAACCTGCTACCTTTAATTGCACCTGTCCTCAGTCAGGAACATGATGTTCAGTGATTATCGTTTGTTGATGTGTCTCGTTTTTTATATAGATTATACCGTTGTTTTTTTCGTTTGAATGGTATTATACTTTCGGGGCCCTCTTCAGGTTGCTGTTCGGTGTGAGCCAAGGCTTCTTGTTGAAGGCCTATAATGGTTCACTTTTACAAATTGTGACTAGGATGGAGTGTTGACCCATTGGCACTCATACCACATCTTCTAACATCTATTTAAACATGCCAATTCACTAAAATATGTCATGCTTTGTACTACGTTGACTAATATGAACTAACGTGCTAGCTCACATGTTCACAATTGCACGGAAGACATATAAATGTCGGTTTGAGCCAAGACTCTTTGTTGAAGGCCGTTCTTTTACGTATAATTATTAGCATTTATACATCTGTCTTGGATGGAGTGTTGTTTCATTTGCACTCATACAACATCGTCTTATTTATGTTTAAAAAAAGGTTCCTTTCAAATTGATGTATATCCAAATTACCAAATTCAAATAACTATGGCGTCAAGTCAAACATGAGCTTATTTTTTTAAAGTGCACCTTTAAGATTTATTGTGTTCTAAGAACTTCTAAAAAATGATATGCAGAAAGTTGGAAGCAAAAAAATATATCTGCAACAAAAAGAAAATGTCGTAAATAGTAAACAAAATCTTTATATTTACAATACAAGCATATAAATAACATCTGTATTTAACATTATGTTTACCTTGGGCAAACGACGTAAAAATTAGCTATTTAAGGCCACTGATTCACCATTGAAATCTGAAAACCAGCATAAAACCGTCAATGTTAAGTGAACGTTAAAACTCCAAGTTTTGTTAATCGTAAAACATACCGAACTCCAAGGACAATTTTAAACAGAAAGTCCCTTATCAAATGACAAAATAAAGGGCTCATAGAGTGTACACCTCAAACGAATAGAAAACAACTGTTATATTTCCGACTTGATCCAAACATTTCCTTATGTAGACCATGATGGGTTAAACCTGGTACTATAGCTAGCTGAACCTTTCACTAATGTGTGAGTCGTATTTTGTTCCGTTATATTGATCAAAATGTGTTAAAAAAAATAGACATAATAAATAAAACAGTGGAAAATGTGTGTACAGCAGTAACAAAATATTAACAGCGGTATGGGGATGTACCCAAGTCCCTTTGGTCGCTAAATATCATTCGCATGTTATTCGTATTGACACCAAACCTCCGTCTCATAGTCACCATAGAACCATGGAATCTTCAAATCAACAGAAACAATAAACATGAGCATACTGTGACAACATCAGAAAGTTCCAAACATTAATGACAGGTAAAACTTTTTACATGAAATTCCGGAAAAGTGATATCAAAAACAATGAGTGTGATATGTTTTTAGCTGGAATTAATCGTCGCTTTTGATAAATGTTGGTATATTTGTTTAAATGATTTTTATTTTAGTTTTAAAGATATAACAACTGTATAATACTTCAAACATAAATAATCATTATGAAAGTAAATTTCAGTAACTGAGAGTCAAGTTGTTATATGGCTTTTTCTTTAATTTTTGTTCACAATTTGTCATTGTTAAATGACTATATATCCTTTCTTTCATTTAATATTTAAATTGTTATTTTACCAAAAAATCATTGCAAAGTCTTTAAAAAAACAATTTGAGATAAATTCTGGTTTCAAATTGACTGTTTAAAGGCTTTGAAAAAAATTGCTAAACCGGTCGACACATATTATCTCAAAACGGTTTTTGAACGTCCGATGTCAGATTTCTATCACGTTGTTTGGCGGCTAGACCTGGTTATACTTCTTTCATAAGTAATATAATATCAAATGTGTTTTAACTTTTATAATCAAACCTTTGTTTTAGCAAATACGTCATTGTCATAAATTTTCGTTTGCAGAATATCCAGACAAACTTGTTAGATATATTAGATATGTTTCACTGATGAGTCTTTTGTAGACAAAATTTAGTCCTGGTATATATGATGAGTTTATTTACAACCACTGGATCGATGCCACTGCTGGTAGAGATTTATTTCCCATTTATTGTGAGGGTATCACAAGCCCAGTAGTCAGCACTTGTTATGCTGACATGAATTATCATTGATATGGTTATATTTATAAATTACTAGTAACTGATTACAAAATTTTGAATTTTTTGAAATACTAAGGCTTTTCTACCTCAGGTATAGATTCCTTAGCTGTATTTGGCAAAACTTTAAGAATTTTGGTCCTCAATGCTCTTCAACTTCGTACTTTATTTGGCCTTTTAACGTTTTTGGATTCGAGCGTCACTGATGAGTCTTTTGTAGACGAGACGCGCGTCTGGCGTATATACAAAATTTAGTCCTGGTATCTATGATGAGTTTATTTACAGTCGAGTTACAAAATAATGCTTCTGTAAGGTGGCAAGATGGTGTCACTCTTTGGAAAATGTTGTGAAAAATCAACAACAAAAAAGCAGTTACACGTAAGTATCCTTTAGAAAATAACCAGATAAAAAACCATCTATTTATTACTCCTTTACATGAGAGGTAAGAGGGAAAAATCAGCTCAGTCGTCAGTACGACAATACTGATAAAAGTTAATACAAAACAAATGTCGTTCTTCCTTGTTTTGTGTCATCTATTTCAAATTATCCGAAGATATACATGATATAAAATTATCAAGAAACACATACAACTTGATAACAACAAAACGTGATTTGATAATTCTTGTAGAAGGTATATAAAAGCACTTTTGACTCACCATGCAATTTTTTACAAAATATTCAAAAAAATGTTGTACATGTAGTTTATTTTTTCTGTCTATGTTGTCACTCTACTTGTAGTTGATTATACATTGTCATGATACACAAAAAACGTGCAATTCGTCCATAAGTCATCGTTCTCTAAGTACATGTATGTTCAGTAAGACTAATGATATTTCTTTGTGTTTCTAAATTCATAACGTTATGTCAAGGCTTTTCAAAATTATAAATACCATGCTCCAAGAGAAAAAATCTCTGAACTAGAACACAATTGTGTTAAGAACACAGTTGAAAACCGCCTCCGGTGCGGGATTTCTTTATGCTATTTGAAGATCCATCGGTGGCCTTTGAGTGGGCTGTTTTCTGTTATTTGGTCGGGTAGTTGTCTCTTTCACACATTCCCCGCCTCAATTCTAAATTTTATCAATGTTTTAAACTTTACTTTACGAAGTTGAAATGCAAATGTTTAAGATAATGTGAGCTATTTATTTACGTCCCTTTATCAAATGGACTGTGAACTGCAAAATGATTTTTTTCTAAAGGAAAAGTAAGAATTTAAGTTTCATTTGTCAATGATAGGTCAATATGATAGACAATGTGTTTTTTCACAACATTTGACAGTTATTTGTACAAGGAACAATCTAAAAATGTATCAGGAATTATCTCATATACAACTGTTCGGAAATTGGCTATTTTCAAAATAGAAAAAAAAAAGTACAACTGATGGTTGCATTGGTGGCATTGTCATTATATTAAAAGATATTTAGTGTATCAACTAAAATATAATGATTGATTGATGAGGCATTGGCATGTCTTATTGTATATTAAAAGACAAACGGATGTCAGGTTAGTAAGCTTATTGGTACGGGAACATAACCAAATCAACCTGTTAAGGATCGATAAGTACCGATTATCAGGTTGTCTGCATGTTGATATTGTAAAATATCAGCTGTGAGTCACAATATGAAGCTTTTTGTCGAGTGAGCGCAGCGAACGAGATCAAAAAGCCTTCATATTGTGTCCAGCAGCTGATATTTTACAATATCAATATACAGATAACCTGATAATCGATTTATCGGGCTGTATTTACGTCTTTTGGAAGTGTTTTTTTAGTTTCAGCAGAAACCGGAAGTTGACTTGATAAGTTCCGGTCAAACTTATCAACGTCGGTTCAAACATTATGACGTCGCTGATATGTCCGGGTCAAAGTTATTAAGGCCGGCCAACGTATTTGACGTCACAAAGCCGTGATACGCAATAGTATTAAGGGCTGAGCAGAGTGGTATAGACAGAGGGACGACCGATAAAGCTTCAAAATTGGTAGAAAATCAACAATCTCGGTTGCTACTTAAAAATCGTTATCGAAGAAATATAATAAACTTCAAAGTAAATAGAAGTTAGATGTATGATACCGATTCTTCTAGTGTAAAAACCCTCGTTCTATTAGATTATTTTTCAAGCTTCTTTGTGGAGGGTACCATGAGGTAGTTGACAGTCCACCCTGAGCTGCACTGGTTACTTGTAGATGGAAAAAAAAAGACCTATGTTAAGTTAAATTAATTCAAAATCAACTGTATTACTGTTGGTTTTTTTAGATATATTTGTTCTGTGGAATATGTAATGACTCAAACATCCAATGCTTCCGCATAATTGTTTGATTTTTATGATGAATTATAGTTAATCGTTTATTTATTTCTTAATGAATTTCAATGAGGATTTTGAACAGATGTGTTATTTGGTACAGTATATATACTACTTGATGGATCCATTTACATCAATCGCTTTATATTGTACAAGGTAAGTTGTCAACATATATTCTAGATAAATTTGTGCACATAATTTAGAATGGACATTGAATAAATATTTATTGTATACCGAATTCATTTGCCAGTACAGGGAGCATAGTTGTTTCTTGTACTGCATAACATTTTTCACATGGTGTGATGGTGTGGGGTAAAATAAAGCACACAAATTAGAGGGACAAATATATTATTTTTTACAACCATTAGTTGGTAAAACAAATCTTATTGGCTGGTATGTTTAGAAATTTGATAAACGCGTAAATATGATTTCATTCTAATGCATAAGGTAATTTAGGTTTATATAAAATAAATGTTTCGTGTTATTACAAAACGTGTCAAAAGAAAAATAACAAAAATACCGAATTTCAAGGAAAAATTAAGATTTGGGTTAGTTGTTCGGTCTCTATTATTTTTGAAGTGATTTGTGCCAATTCAATACTTTTGCCAGTGACTCTTCGATTTTCTAGCAAAACAAACAACTAGCGTAAACACTCAAGACACATAAGACCTCTTTGTTAATAAATTTAGGGAAATACTCGTTGCTGATGATAACTAGTTTCAAGCCAAAAACTAATAACTAACGGCGTGTCCAAGGTAGTATATCAATCAAATCATGTTCAATGAAAATAGTGTAAAGACGTAATAACATAATAGGAAACATGATATTGAGCAACTGCAAAATATAAGTATCAACATGAAGTAGAATCTCAAGCTGAATTAAATTATAGCAACTTATGGTGCATTATGAGTATCGATGAGCTCACACGAACCACATCTAATCAAATAGACCCTTAAAAAGCATCACCGTATAAATCCGAATCCGATATTTCTTTTTTTTTAAGATGACTACGAAGACATTTAAACTAACGTATCAAATCATGATAACTACAACGTAGTTTAGTAAAGGTTTTAAAAGAGGGACAAAAGATACCAGAGGGACAGTCAAACTCATAAATCGAAAATAAACTGACAACGCTGGCTAAAAATGAAAAAGACAAACATACAAACAATAGAACACATGGCACAACATAGAAAACTAAAGAATAATCAACACGAACCCTACCAAAAGCTAAGGCTGATCTCAGGTGCTCCAGCAGAATAAGCAGATCCTGCTCCACATGTGGCACCCGTCGTGTTGCTTATGTTATAACAAATCCGGTAAATAGTTTAATTCGGTAGGTCACATTCATGAAAGGGAAGTGTATTGTAGTTACGACGTAAGGAACATATCCGATATCATTTGTGAAACGGTTACTCCATAACGGTTAACCAACTCGTGATGGCGTCCGTAAAATTTACGAAGGGATGATTTCAACTTCACCATTTGGAACTCTTGGTTTAATATCTTCCTTGTAAGCAGCAACCCTCTATCAAGAAAATCATGATAGGAAATGCAAGCAAGGGAATATCGTATTAATTTGAAGATATATACCCCGTATGCAGGTGCTGCTGGAATGTTGCTACTAAAAAATGGAAATTTCACAATTTGAAAGCTGAAATCATCTCTTTTGTCGTAAAGTTTTGTTTTCAACCGACCCTCATTGTCAATTTCTAGATGTAAGTCAAGATATGAGGCCGACTTAACTGTATCTGTTGTATCCTTAATCTCTAGCTCGAAGTTTTAAGTTATTTTTGATATATAATGTATTCATGTATGTAACGAAATTATTTGCTAAATAATTTATCAATGATACATATATGTCAATTCATTTAAGATCTTGTTGACTAATTGTCTGTTATATTGTAGATGAATGCGTCAATACGTATACGTGGATTTATTTTGTTTGTGGGCGTAGTGGCTGCTCTGTTTGGAATAAGTAATTAATATATATAATTTCATAATATGTAAAATGATGTGGAATATAACCAAACCAGTTGTTACACGTACTATTTTATCTCGCAAGTTCAAATTCTGTTAAATCTAATACTGTGTTTGGTTTTGTTTTGAAAACATGTTCCCGTAATAACAGTTAATAAATTTATGGGAAATGTAACCGACAGCCTCAGTAAAAATACGTTTTTCGAAAGTCAATAAAATCAGTATATTTACCTCATGGAAAGAACGGTACAATCAACTGATATAATTCAAAATTTTACAAAAAATGAGAAAAACGCATTTGGTTTATAATGAATATGAATGACAATCGTTAAGTAATTTGTACCTTAGATGTTTAATCGACAGAGATATTCAGCGAACCTTTTTTTGTAAACATTTTATCCTAAATAAAAATTAAAAGACACTAATCAAAATTGTTTCTAGTGAATTTATAAAACCGGGTAAATCCTCAAAAAGTATTGTTATTAGAGGTGGTTGTGTGTGTTATCTCTTTTAGTGTTGTAAGCTTAATCGAATTGGTATTTATAAAACTTACTTGTAAATATAAAGCACAAAAAAGAACGACCAATACTTTTTGGAGTTTGTAAAAAAAAATGCAAAGGTAAAAACTCAAGCTAGTTGGGTCTCTATCACTTATTAGATAATGGAAATGTTACCATGTTTAAACATTTTTTGCTGATTTGGATAAGTTATTATGTAGAGTGTATTAACACACAGATAATGTCTTTAATTTCTTATATTTCTGACTTTATCAGCAAATGGTTGTGAGGCTTGCAGCGTAAAAGGAGTTTGCTATTCTGCCGATGAACAATGGTTAGAAAAATGTTGGACGAAAAAATGTATAGTCGATTCCACTGGTTACCAAAAAAGCTGGGCAACATCAATAGTGAAAACACGTACGTAGACTTGTTAACAAATCGATAACATGAGAGGGTTAACCAGGTTGTGTTTATTCTTACATTTAATTTCAATATATCAACTTCACCGACGTAAAACATTCGTTGTTATTACTTTACTGATGTTTTAAAATTAAGCTCTTGTTTTGCATCGGTCGAAAACTAATATCCTTTCGTTTCGTTAAAAAGAAAATATAATCAATTCATGCATAAAAGTAGTCTCAACGACAAATGAACGGTAAGAGACACAAATAGTTATCTATTTACTTATCTGTAAAACACCTGTCACGAGGGTTAAGTGCCAGAAGGGGCTATCTCACAAACTTGAAGTTTTGAGAAAATTGAGTTTAAAGGTTTGACTGTTCATCATAAATCAGTCACTGACTTTTTATTTTGTTTAATAGAATATACATATAGTTCAATGAATACTTTGTTGTGTCAGATAATGCAAATGCTTTTTATGTTTTAATTAAAGTCGTAATTGACCTAATTTTAAGAAAGCACCATTTGGCACAATTTTTTTCATGGCAAAATTTTAATAAAAAGGTGCTAGAATGAAATTCAAAACAGTGTGGCTGTGGCCATTGATTGACACATTAAATTCATCCATTGACTGGGACAATTTAGGTGAACGTTTGTATGTAACGACCACTGCTCACTATGTACTTTTAAAAGACACTTAAACTATGGGGTCACCAAAGGTTCTCAACACCTTAATAAAGTAATTCGAAAAATATTCAGAAATAACACGATGTTTTGATTTATATAAATTATATAAATCAAAACATAAAGGTTATTCCTGATTAATTTTTCGAATTATTTTATAATTAAAGGCGTTAAGAAACCTTTGGTGACCCCACAGTGTAAATGTCTATCGTAGGTACGTCGTGAACAATGGTCGTTACAGACAAAACGTTCACGTAAATAGTCCCAGTCAATGGATGAATTTAATGTGTCAATCAATGGCCACAGCCACACTGTTTTGAATTTCATTCTATCTTCAGATAGCACCTTTTGGCGGGAAAAAATGCTAAGTTATGTAAACTATTTCTTTATATAGCACCTTGATCACAGAATTCAGATACAATAAAACAATAAAAAGACTATCTGGGTTCACATTTATTGAATGACATTGTAGTTTTGTCTTTAAATTTATCTTAATCCGAGTCTTGATCTTGTTCCTCAACATCAGGCTCGGGTAATCTGTCTTTCTTCCCTTTTTTAGTAGGTAAACTCTTATAAAATTGGACACAGTCCGCCGGTATAATGCCGCTCTGACAAAGGGACAGAAGGTCAGCCTTTTTGCTTCTGTAATAGGTAGCCTTTCTTTATACTTAGAAGAAACTGCAAGATTGTCTACCAATTTTTGTCGACCCCTTGTTACAACTTTGCATGCGATTTCGTTGAACTCTTCACGGAAGCTATACTTGTAATAGATAATATTTGGTGTTTCTTTCCGGAACTGTAGCTGTTTTATTTCTCTCCATCTGACCTTCTCTCCCTTTTTATTTTGCTCCATATTTTTATAATTTTCCTTTTGTAAACTCTTGAAATCAAGAATGTCCCAATACTTTAAAGGTATAACCACATAAGGATTATTTCTGCGTGCCATATGAATAACGGTATCCCATTGACTAGGAATATAAATATTTGTTTTCCGTTTAGCATGTTCAATCGCAGCGTGCATTGAATCGCACTCCATGTGAGTGTGGCCAGTTTCCAAATATTTCTGGTCAATTATATTTATATGTTTGTTTACTTTAACGGAATATAGTAAAGCTGCTGCTACGAATTTGTTTCTGTTTTGTCCCATACAGTTGTCAGAATAAAATGATATGTGCCGAACATATGGGGGCAGGGATGTGATGTACTTATGAAGACATGAAGCCACTTCACAGGAACCGCGTTCTCCTTCCGTTTCATTCCATAAATAGCAAGTCCCTTTGTTATCCCCTAATGAATAAAACGACAGATTGTAGCAGCTTAGTTTCCGTTTGTAATATACCTGACTCACCAAAGAACAGGGAGTAGGCAACACAGCTTCTAAGTCAAATGTTACTGCTTGGTACGATTTGTCTTTTTTGGCAATTTCTTTATCGATCTGCTTCTCCTCCCTTCCACGAACTTTACGTTGTTGATGCTCTGTGTAAATTCGTTTTACTGCCTCATCGGTATTACCTGTTTCGATCATTGTATTGTAATTATGGCAAATCAGGCATTGGTCTTTCTTTGGCTTATGGAATGACATATTATATTCTGAACAAAATATGTTCCTGTAAACATGTTCTTTAACACACCTTTTCTGTTGATCATGGCATTCATCCTTATACAGGTCATACATTTTTCTTATCGTTAAATTAGAGTCAAGGTATTTGCGATTGGTATCTTTTCTGGTATAGTGAGATTCCACCACAGGAAAGGCCTCGATATGTGCACGTATTATATTAAGGTCCTCTGTTGGGGTTCTGTTATGCGCACTGTGTTTTCCTCTTTTATCGGAAATAGGACTGGAATTGTTTTGCTTCTTTTTTAAGGCTGTTTCAATGGTTTTCCTACTGATTCCTAATGTGGCTGTAAAAAACATTTTGCAGACTCGCACACTTTGTCCTTCTACAATAAATGTAAATGTTCTAGCTACCTGCTTCCGTTTCTTGCTAGGTGATCCGATTGAATTCCGTTCCAATACACGAGAACTAATATAATCCCGCTGTCGTTCATAGGATTTTAGATTCCAATAGTTATTGAATAATGCGAGTCTTTCATCTTCACTCAGTTTATCTGCACACCTAAATCTACATTTACTGCAGGCATGCTTTTTTATTGATCTCGCTTTTACAGTTTTTCCTGTATCACTAACATACTCCATACCACTCTGACATTTTATCTTGCGAATATTTTTCTTCCAACTTTCAGGATTAGCTATTTTCTTTCTTGTTAGTCTCCTTTTCTTTGGAGACTGATATTTTGCCTGCTTTCTTGGTGTAATAATTTCATCATCACGTAAAGGATTTTGTACTTTTGATGGTGTACCAGAAGTATTTTCATTCGAATATTCAATGGTTATGTCTGCGGTGCTTGGTTGACAGTCAAGATCATCGCAAATTTCCAGTTCATTTTCAGATTCCAATTGTAACCCCTTTACACGTTTTTATACTGAGTCATAGTGTTCATGTCCCGGAACACAAAGGTATGCAAGAGTAATTTCTTGTTTCTCATATGTCTCTGTTAAAGAAGGCGTGATTACAACAACTGGTTGATCAGGGTTGCTGCTGTATATCTTAACTGTAACTGCCAAAAGGTTAGCTATTGCCAATGGCATGGTATCTGATAAATTATTTTGCCAACTATCTTCCTGGCGCAAAAGTTCTATCTCATTACACAGGTTGTCTTCGGCGGAATTTAAAAATTCACCATAATAGTTAGCATTTTCTTCTATATGATTACACAGTAATTGTCTAAGTGTTATAGCATCAATTTTCTCTGTTGTTTGTTTTGACACGGCTTCAAAGAAGCAATTACCTACAGCTGGCACATGCTGGCGACATAATGCGTTGCTTTTCAATAAAACATCCAGTCTCTTTGAGTGATTTCTGTTTATATCATGTCGTTTTCTATACTCAGAAAGACTTTCTTGCTCTGCAATTTTCATCTCTATGAAAATGTCTTCTTTTTGTCCAGATAATTTTGATTTCTCCAATTGTTTTATTGGTTTACGAGTTTTACTTTCGAATAGACATTTTGGTTTCTTCTTACATCTCCTGCGTTTTTTAGAATTGACAACTTCAAAACCATCTGATGACTCAGACACATTGATACAGGAACTCGAATCTGAACTACTAATGTCACTCTTAGTTGGAACATACTCGTCAGAAGAGGATATTATTTCCTCAGAAGAATATTCAATAGCGGTCTCATTCTCATCGGGACATTCAATGAGGTTTTCTTCTACAATTTTGTCTTCCATTGACAAGGCTGCATATTCAACTTCTGGGGAACTTGTCCGCGGAAATATTGGCTCCCTAGCTATCATCTCAATATTTTGAATGTTCAACACATCTGTGTCATTCCATTCCTCTGACCTTAAAATAGTGCCTATACGACGACAGGGTTCATTTCGCAAGTATTGGTGGTATTGATGTACATTCATATCCCATCTACCATCATCAGATGACCACTCTGATGTTTCTTCTGTTGAGGAAGAATCGTCATGGTCTGTATGATCTGCTATAACTTCGTTCATATCTGACTCTGGGATCCTTTCTGCGATGTAAACTTTTTGTAGATCTTCCCAATCTATATAATTAGCTTCAGACCAATCGCTCCATTGTTCGTCCGAACTCATCTGCAACCGAATAATTAATATTGTTGATATCTATTAATACCAAATGCTTGAATTACATTTTATGGTTTAATTGAATTATTAAATTAATATGTGAAAATAAATAATACAGATTTTCATCTAAAAATTAGTGAAAAAAAAATAATTTAAATAAAATGAAATTACAAAATATATTTTGTTATAAGGTACACTGTTTTTATCTTTTTTATTATTGAACATTTTTTATCAATTTGAAGATTAGTAATTGCAGATAAAATGCTGGAAAAATAGTATATTTCTGTTTTAATTAAAACTTACCTCAAACAGTTAAATCTTCTTCTAAATAACCTCAAAAATCTCTTAGGAAATTTGTTTTATGAAAGTACCAGTGTTGTTTCTGCTATCATTTATTGTGAATAATGGTAAATATTAGTGTGAGAAAGCTACATCTTATCTATAGTGATGTATCATATTTCTGAAACTGTCAGAATAATATGTTTTGGATATCAACAGGGGTTATCTCTGACTATAATTTTACATGTGTAGTGCAGTAAGGTGTTATCTGAAATATAACACCATCTAGCACTAATTATTTCCAGATGGCACCTTCTTGCACTCAATTTAATGTATATTTTAGATAACACCCTGTGGTTTTCTATTATATTTTTTTTTATTATCAATAGGATTGTTTTAATTATTTTTGTTAATAAAATATAACATATTTCAATTGTTTTTAAACATTTAACTCAAAATATGCAAAAAATCGAAATAGCACCTTCTGGCACTTAACCCTCTGTTCCATGTCAATGTATTACAAAAACTCAGACAAGAAGCTAAGCTCAATATTTGGAATGACGGGAGCATTTTTCGATTTCATCAGATTTTTATAACAACACGAAGAATATATAAGCAGACATGCAATGATTGAAACCTTTAAATGCTTACAGTTTGAAGTGTAGGAAAATTGTTGAATACAATGAGCTGATTGAAAACAAAAATATATGTAGCCATTGTTTTTTGTTAAAATGCTATTTTAATCTTATCTTTTGTAGAGTGTGCGGATACCAATGGTAAATGTATTGATCACGGTCAACAGAATTCGGACGGTTGTACCTGTAATATTTCTGGAACGAGAACGGAATACATTTGTGACGGTTATGGCAAATAAAAGTCTTTGAATAGTCATGACTTATTTTATTTACAATTAATATGCAATAGTGGTAACACAAGTGAAACTGCGAGCTACTGCTCACTGATGATACCCCCGCTGCAAGCGGATAATTTTAATACTGTAAAAAAAGGAGTTAGCGCTTGTGCGTCAACTGGGTAATTGTTTGTTGCTATGTATTTTTCACCTACCATGATAATTCAAACTCAATAAAAACTCAATATTGTCAATACGACATAACTGTTAAAATTACTAATCATTCGACTTAAGTGTAATGTAAATTTTAGAAATAATTACATGAATGTATGATGCAAAAAGTAAAATCACAAAAAATACTGACCTCAGAGGAAAATCTAATCAAAAAGTCCATAATCACATGTCAAAATCAAATGACAAAACACATCAAAAACCGATGGACAAGAACTGTCATATTCCTGACCTGGTACACGCATTTTCAAATGTAGAAAATGGTGTATTAACACATGTAACAGTGCCAAATTAATTATTGATATTTTCGGAAAAACTATATGAAGATATATGCTTTAGACATCATAATGCGTGTTTTTTCTTCTTATTGCATTACTAGCTTTGCTAAAAAAATAGCAATATTTTGGAAACGTACACTATTTTGATATCCATGACCTCGGTAACTACTGTGTTGAAACACTTAACATTGAATCGATCAACCAAACCGTGACCGTGAAATTGAATCTTGAATGTAGTAATGAATCTACAAAACTCTGTTGTAACTTATTTTTCTAAATTTGTAGTTCAATATGGGTTTGAATGTTTGGTAAATTTTAAACATGAAATTTACGTTTTATTATTAATTCGGTAAACACATTACTTCATGCAGTGTCACTTGTTAAACGTTGAATTAAGATGGTCAAAAGGAGGGTAGGAGTGGGGTTTCATCTTAGACAAATCTCATCAATAATGGTTTGATATTGTCAATTAAAATGCTATTCGTTCTTTTTCCATTACATATTCAATATTAACAAAAACAAGGTTAAGAATTGTGTAAGTTAGTTATGTACACTTCGGTGTTCGGCGTGTCTGAATATAAAAAACTCCGACCTCCGCAGCGTATACTAGCATATGTGCCGAACCAATAAGTACTTGCACCATACGCGCATGGTCACGACAATATGTGTATACTCATATTGTCCCTCTATTCGCGTATGGTCGGACCATATAAGTTTATACTCGTTTTGCAATTTACGAGACAGACCATATGAGTGTTTCGATCATGTATTAGGTATTTTGTCAAATATCAATTAGTAACGTTTTAGTAAAACAATAAACTTAAAAATAAAACATTAAAAGTTACATAAAAATGTATTAATTTTATACTTCGAAGGCAACATTAATATTGATGCAACAGTTAGATCGCACCGCTAATTGTATTCTTTTATGTATGCTTATGATGACTTCTACAAGGTTCTGTAGCATGTCTGCATTTGCACATCTTAGTTGTGCACGGTCGTTTGCAGTTACACCTTATGATTGCGAGTAAATAACCAGCCTTTCTAGCAGCTGCGTGTAGTGATACTGAGGTCTTAGGTCATTCTGTTGTGTATAGGCTCTAGATCTTCAATATTCTAACATGACTGCAGTACGTTCATCATATTATTAGACAATCAAATAAACTATGGACTGGTGGAGAGTGGTATAAATGGAAATCATACCAAATGATTATTCTTATTTTTAAAATAAAACAGCTTTTAAGAATAAGAGTAAGATACAATTGGTTTTTTTTTTATACAACTGTACTAAACCATATAAGATGCGACAATAGCAAATAAAATCAAAAACACGTTTAGGCAACAACATTCAGAATATTGCTCTGCTAATGCTAACTATGCAAAGTTTCAAAAGTAAGCTCTAGCCTTAATTATTTATCCCTTTTAATTAGCAGATATCAAAGGTCAAATTTATTCGTTCATTGTGTGTTAATTTGCGTTTTTTTTTCATTCAGTTAAGCTTTCCAATTGATATTTTATGGTGTGTTTTTCTATGTTGTGATGTTATACTATTGTGTCAGAAAAGGAAGAAGGTTTGGTACCATGAACACTTTTAATCCCGCTGCTAATGTTTCACCTATCCTATGTCAGGAATCTGATGTACAGTAGTTGTCGTCTGTTTATGTAGTTCATACGTGTTTCTCGTTTCTCGTTTTTATATTGATTAAATCGTTGGTTTTCCCGTTTAAATGGTTTAACACTAGTAATGTATATGGCTCTTTGTAGCTTGTTGTTCGGTGTGAGACAAGGCTCCGTGTTGAAGGCTGTACCTTGACCTATAATGATTTACTTTTATAAATTGTTACTTGGATGAAGAGTTGTCTCATTGGCACTCATACCACATCTTCCTATATCTAGTCATAATATGTAGATGTCTAACCTTTTTCATTGAAATACATACTCGTTCTACAAACCCAAAACTGCACAAGTTATAAGTTGAAACACTCTGTCTCTCACATATTAGGGTGTATCTGTTTTATGTCCTTCTCTAGAAAAACACATTTAACGAATGGACGACAACTGTCATACTCCTGACTTGATATAGACATTTTCTTATTTAGAAATTGGTGGATTGTACCTGGTTTTATAGCTATCTAAAACTTTCACGTGTATGACAATCGCATAAAATTCAATTATATTGACTACGATGTGTGAACAAAACAAACACAAATAACTGTTAAAAATATAAAAGTAGGGGTGAAATATAGTTAACATCGTGCATATTCTTAATCACTAAAAAGACAAACAAATATGTAACAAAGAAACACAAAAAAGCCGTTTAAACAAAGCACATAAGCAAAATGAATAACAAAAATACAACCAGTTACCATAGCACAATAACGGGATGAACAAGTACATAGCCACGTCAAAATTTTATTATTGTGTTATGATCTAATTCAAGTAGTTATTAAAAAAAACTACGTCAACAACGAAAACAAAAGACAAGTTTTCACTTTATTGACAAAGCATATCAGCAAAATAAAAGACAAGAATTCGAAAATAGACCATCCCATAAAAACACACACTGGAGGGGTGTATAAATACCGAGCTAGGTCTAAAGGATTTAAATAACAAAGTACTATACAGTTACTGTATTTAAGTTACACAACATTTGGTCGATGCAAAATGAATTTGGACAAACAAAACGAAAATTCAGCAATTTTTCATTTGTAAAGGGCATAATCCTAGAATGGATTAAAGGCCGCCGCCATGAAATATCTGTTTTAACCTATTGCACGTTCACTGTTTATAATATTTTTTTGTTTTGCACCAAAAATAATTTGATAAGATTCAGTAAAAATGTGCCCTTGATTTCGACATTTCAAACCCCGCCCACTTTATAAAAATCACGGACTTCTTAAAAGCGCGAATGTCAGTTATACAAGATGCATCGACAGTAATTGAGCGTCGGATATCGTTTCCAACGAAATTTGATAATACAGAAAGATGATCGTTATATGTGTACGATGAATAATAAGACATTTCCCTGACACAACTATGTGAAGATTTAAATATATAGGAAAAGACCGAGTTCTTGACAGTGATGATTACAGTGCACCAAACTGGAAAATAATTTCACAAGGACAGTTTTATGAATGACGGAATAAAGAATGTTATTTGTCGGATAATAATTATGCTGCATTGGAGATTTAAGCATAAACCACATGACGATTCCTAGTTGAAAATAAAATTATTTTATTGTATAGGGTGAGTATTTGTTATATCAATCAATATTGTTAAGATAAAAATGTATATACTTATCTTTCAGAATTTGATTAAATCATACCCTATTTAATTAATATCAAAATTCAAAACCATGATAGATATTTTATTTCTAGATTAATAAAATGCTACGTAAATTGGCATTAAGCTTAGTTTTTGAAATTGGTAACTCGACCTTTCCTTATTAGACCTTTTCAACAATTGTCTTCACCTACAGTTGAGCACGACTACGACAGGTAATATGTAAGGGGTCGTCTCAAAAATAAAAATTGAAATAATACTATACAGCACTAAGAGATTTAATGCTTGGAATTTTGATTGACAATGATATAACTTTCCAAAAGAGTAAAATGGCATTGTTTTTTAAATTTAGAAGGACAACACAAAGATCAACTCATTTTCTGTGTACGGTGCTAACAAAACAGAAGAAGAAAACAAATAAAAAAAAAAACAAAAAAAAAGTTCTCTGAATGACTAAAAAGGAATCAAAAATGAAGGCGAAGCATAATTTGCACCGTTTGAAGGCCGTACACAGTATCAACATTTTCAGGACTTGGTTCAGGCGCACAAAATATTCGACGGGGTTCTACTAATTTAGTTATAATAAAAAAAAACGTTCCCTTATGCATGGTCATAGACGAAATTTAAATATAATCATGAGTACGAAAAAAAATTAAAAGATTATAAAACCAGCAAAAATTTGTCAAGGAAAAAAGAAACAGCAAAACAATTTCTAACCCGTGGCCAACAAAAGAAAATATAGCATTGACAGTGTAGCATATAAAACCAACGATACTTGATCAACACAGACCCCCTTAAACTCTATTGCTAAGCAATTCCTTGCAAGAAACTCAGAGCTCATTTTCGAGAACTGGGGAACTGGACAACGTCTGTTGTTTTTCTTTCTGACCACGGGCAATTATATTCGAAAATCAGTTCGTGAGGACGACCATTATTAATTAAATGAAGAGGAAAATAAGTCATTGGACTTCAAACCCCTGCTAAGCAATATCCATATGAATTTACAATGAAAAAGCTCTATAGTAACTAGTACGTTGAATTATAAATTCCATACGCAGGTATGTACTGCTTAAATGTTGATATATCTAATCTTATTTAAGACGGACTTACACCGACTTTCAGAAGGTATCTTGATTTTTTTCTTCGATCTTTGAAATCAATATGTGTTTACCCCTCCAAAAATTGAATATGTACACCGTGTTTACAAGTGTGATAACAGACGGACAGACAGTCTAGAAATAATATTTCAGTAATTTTCAGAAATTTTCAATAAAACTTTGACAGATACAAATCTATTTTTATTGACATGCGGCATAATCATAAAGTTGAACAGAAAGCTGATCAGGATGCGGAATGATTTCAGTAATTTTTTAATCAATTCAACGTGAAATGTCGTGTATATACATGTAATAAGAATATTGTATGATAGCGAAATATTTTTAATTAAGAAATAATTGATATAGGGCTTAAATAAAACGAATATAATGCCTACCCATGTTTAAACCACAATAAAGTATAGCTTTCATCAATTATTTCGATTGGAGAAGACGTTACTAAGTTGTAAAACTTGTGTCTGATCCTTTTGTCATTTTGAACAATAAAATATGTTTAAACTAATTATTTCGATTCTGATTAGAACAATGAAGGTTATTTCTATGTCCGATGTGTATAAGTGTAGAGGGTTTGTGGAGGCTCTTCCATGAACCTCCCTTTTTTATTGAAACAACAAGCAAACGACTGGCAGTGTGATTTTTCAGTAGGAGGATTTTTTACAGCCAGCATGAACGATTGTCGTATCTAGGTCAAATATCTCAATTTCGAAATGAATAAGTAACAACATGTGCATCATTTAAGAGTTTGGAAGTGTTTTAAGTTAATGAAATATATTACATGGATGCCAAGTTGAAAAATTCACTATTCTGCAGTGGTCAATAAACGTATGTTCAAACTCATTTTATTGGATTTCGAGCATGGGTTTATTCTCAAAGCAAAAGAAGCACGTCATATAAGAATTACTTTTTATATTTTTATATATTCTGTAGCTATATATAACCGCAAAACCGAAATGATAATCAGATATTTTTGTCTTTAAGACGACGTCTCCATTTTACCTGTAAACTGTAGGTGTCATTAGTCGGTGTCAACAGTTGTTGAAAAGGTCTTCCGTGACATTTCATTTAAGTAAGTAAACTTTTGTCGAGTTGTTAGCTGCAGTTTAATTTTTTTCTTCAACCTACATTAACATTTTAAACATGTCACCCAAAACATACTTTTTATATTCAGACTAATAATAAATCTGATTTTTTTAACCTTTAGAATAAAAAGAATCCAGGCAAAAAGTCTCGGAAATACACAAAAGATGCCGAAAGTTGGTAATTAACAAGTACCTAAGTATGCAAAATGTTTTATTTTGTAGAACAGCAAGGACGCGTATCGGGATAAAAAATTGAAAATATCTTGATAACGCTGAATTAGAAGATAGAAGCTGATGTTGAGTTAGAAAAGAGCTTTCACTAAAAAAAAAATCCCTTTTCAGGGCCAAACAGATATTTAAAAAAGAATCTAAATTGTTGTGACATCATAAAACAATGATCTAATAGTGATAAAGGACGTCAATTTTAAATAGCACAGTTCCTAAAAGTAAACCATGGTAGAACTAAATTATACCATAGTTTGTTGTGGTATAATTTTCATTAATTCTAAATTATACTCAAATCTGCCTTCATAGGTTTAACAACAACGGTATAGGTTAATTAATAATTACACCATTTCGGACCCTTTTGATTTCCACATAATAAATTGTCCCTTTAATAAACTGAAGAAGCAAAAAGTTGCAGGGTCGAGAAAAACGACGAATTAAAGACTTCCCCTTTATATTCGACTAAATTATAAGAAAATGACGTTCATTAAACATTCAACTTAACAGGCCTTTAAAAAAACGTAAATTTACCAAATTGTAATAAGTTCCAGGTCTACGAGTTCGAACTGAAAGATTTGGAAAGCAGAGAAAAATGTGCATCTTATAATAAGCATGACTTTATCAAATAACACTAAAAACATACTAAAAATTCAGGCTAAAATTAAATCTCATTAACATAATTAGATTCTTCAATTCCGTCAAGGAGCCACGAAGTGGCGTTTATGTTATAGCATAACTTAAAATGATCGATAGAACCTACAACAGGAAGTTTAAATTCAAATTCACAGTTAATATCTAACCCTGTTTTAGATAAGCATCAACAGCAGTAAAAGATTACTATTTAAGAATTATTAAACCCAAAAGTGTCATGTATTCGACAGGTTCAAATACCAAGTTATGAACTCTGGAGTTGGATGATAAAAAAAAATTCTATGACAGTTGGAAACCAAAATGGACTTCTTTGGCTGTCGTTACATCCTCGTGTCAGGAACTTTTGAAATGCGGGGGCAAAAAAAACCAGCTGTGTTGGTAACTGTAAATGCTACCGTTCTGGTCTTCCTTGTACGGGTTTTTGTATTAACGACTGTTAGATACTTAAAAACAAGATAAGTAACCTATTTTCTAACCAAACTAAGCATTTAAACTGAAAAAAGAAAGTGATATCTCTTGTTAAGTTAATGGATATCATAAAACAAAAATGTTTTTGCCGCCATTTTGAAACCGGAAGTCACTCCTTTTCTTCATTAATGTATTATTTTGTCTATTGTAGGAACTGTAATTTACGTTTGATCAAAACTTACATTGTATTATACCTATAACACAGCTTTCAAGGATTTATGAAATGTAGCCAATAAGATAGGACGCCATTTGCAAAATGAGCAGTGGCCATCTTGAAAAAATGATTTTTTTTATGGCCAGCAGCTGATTTTTTTTTAATTATCAATTAATCAACCATGTCAACATTGATACAAAATGTCATGCTGGTATCACGATTTGCACAATTAGCTTAATAATATCTCCAACTATTAGTCTCTTGTTGAAATTTGCCTCATTGGCAATTATACCACATCTTCTACAGTTCGCCCTAAATAGAAAATAAGAATTTTTTGACAAAAATTGATGATATTTCAGGTCGTTTTATACAAATAGAAAATAATGAATAATGTTTCTTTTTATCATTGTCGGGTGTCGGTGTGTTGTAAAGAACATGTTCATTCCTCAGGATTAAAACGGTTCCAAAGTAACAGAACTATCAATTCATATCCAAGAAAAGTAGAAGACCAAATGATTGGTCGGGAAAACTATCAGTAACTAAGAAGAGTTTAATGGTTTTGAGATATTGAGTAAAATTAATACAACCAATCCTGATAGATAATTTGAATTTTTTGTGTTTCCCGCATGAATTGAAATTGATTTAGTAATAACTATATTGTATATCGAGTTTGGCGTTCGTAAAACGTAGATTTTACTGTCGCAGATAGAGCGACGCGTAGCGAAGCTGAGTAAACGTATATGTGCAACAGTAAAATCAAGTTTTACGAAGTCAAAGCTGAAAAGACAATACAGCTATCTCCATTAAAATGCAGCATATTGAAATACCGGTGCATATAATTTAACAAATACTTTGGCGTAAAATGAAATAAATGAAAAAGTCCGCGAAACTGTTGCATTGATGTCTTTACCAATTAAACAATGTAACGTCGTATTTATACTCACGATGTCAAACATAAAACTCTGGGCGTATTTCTACCTTTCATATGCTTCAGAATAGTTTCAACGTTGAAAAAAGAACATATTGAGGCTCAAAATGTGACTTTCATGTTGATGTTGTGAGAAATTACATACCCTATAAAAATTAAAATGTTGGTTTTCGTAGTAAAGAACTGGTAGAACGTGGAATTTATCCCTTCAAAATATTTGTCAACGTCCAATAAAAATTATCGTTGAAAACGAATAGACAACTTTCAAGTTCAATGCATTTCCGTCAAAAACTCTGGTTTTAGTGAATGTCATTCGTGCGTTTAGAGTCATCGTCACTTCCATTGCAATGTTGAGCGAGTGGTTGGAAAATTATAATGTTATATTGCACAAATCATTCGGCAAATTAAATTCTCATAATTGACAATCAGCACTGCTGTCATTAGGGAAATGTGATTAATTACTTACAAAACAAATACTATTTCTGGTTTATCCTGCACGATCACGATCACTACGACGCTTGATGAACGTTGATAGTGCAGGGATACAGGCGACCCCCTCTTAGCCTGGGATCCGGCCCAATCTAGCTGCGCGTCGTAAGGGCCAGGTGGGGAACAAATACCATGTGATCGATTCAGTGCCAGTTGACTCTGAATCGAAAGTGAGGCTGACTAAATATTTGCATAAATTTTGATGTTTGATGTAAACCAGCACAATTGGAATCCAATTGACACCTTGGACATGTGAAATCTTAAATTTTTAACTTTCTCACCAGGTGATTGCTGATAAGACTTAACCCTTTTCTGCTTACTAATTATCATCATACTACTAATTAGATATGATAACACTATACATCAATTCATAAAGAAAAATAATTACAGTCTAATTTTTACTAATTGATGTTAAACAAGAATTGATTGGATACAGATGTAAAACAAACATTGAGGACAAAATTAGTATTAACCAATCATTGACAGGCAGTACATTGATACACGCCTGGCTATACTGACAAGATTAGCCAGGACCCCAGGCTAACCCCCTATATCTGGTGAATGACGTCATAAAGGCGCGCATATTTGAAGAGTTTTTTCCGGTGACGGATGAACTCGAAAGTGGTCTATTGCATTGAAATGATTGATACATGATCTATTGACATTGTTATCAAACTCATCCATGTATAATACCATGGCCAAGAGTTTAAACACAGTGTTAGCAAATGGATGCAGGCTTTTACGTATGGCTAACGTTAGTGTAGTTTTGCCGATGGGAAGTGCTGTATTTGCTGTACATTTGAATAATAATTATAGAGTTGCTAATAGATTAATTCAAAGAAAGAAAAATATTAAACGAGTGACCGAAGAATATATTAACTCCAGGGAACATTATCTCATCAAGGAACTGATTTAATGTCTTCATTCAAACTGAATGAATGTACCTTTATTGGCTTTTACTGTCTGTATTACTCGTTCAGCTTCATGTCACTGCTATGAAAGATTATAATTTGCTCGACACGAGCTCAACACCGGTTTTGTTGTATGTGACGTTTCATAGGATGAGTGAAGTGTCATAAGCAAATGACACCAAAATAAACTTGTATACTACACGAGAACTATGAAACATTATCTTTCTATTGGTTGTGAGACTAATTATATAATCCCGTCATATTCTTTAACTGTGTATGAATACAACCCTTGCTGTATGAAAGCAGCACAAGCTTATATAATTTTAAGTACGAATAATTAATGTAGCTACAGCTTGTTCATATTGTGCATGAGCCTAGTTCAAATGAATAATGGGGTATCTATAGATGAAAGAGTTAATGTTCGCTCTTCATGCAACATTAGAGGAAAATCAACATTCAACCTGCTTAATTCAGTAATAGAAAATAGACGTTGTGTTACTTATACAGACGATATGTTTATCCTCGTAGAAAGGCTAAAAACAAAATTAAAATCCTATACACTACATTTTTGTTTAATTTTATGCATTTTGTGCATTAAGAATCAACCTAAAATAGTTTCAATACAATGCTAAAGATTCGGATCTGATAACAGATATAAGATGACGTGGTATGAGTACCAAGGAGTTAACTCCATCAAAAAAACAATTTGAACGTATTTAAGGTCAAATAGTTATCAAAGGTACCAGAATTATAATTTAGTACGTCAGACGCGCGTTCTGTCTACATACGACTCATCAATGACGCGCATGTCAAAATATTTAAAAACTAAACAAGTACAAAGCTGAAGAGCATTGAGGATCCAAAATTCCAAAAGATTTTGCCAAATACGGCTACAGGTAATCTATGCTTGGGATATGAAAATCCTTAGTTTTTCGGTAAATTCAAAGATTTGTAAACAGGAAATTTATAAAAATGACCACATTATTGATATTCATGTCAACACCGAAGTGTTGACAACTGGGCTGGTGATACCCTCGGGGATGAAACTTCCATCAGCAGTGGCATCGACCCAGTAGTAAAAAGTAGTTATCAAAGGTACCAGGATTATAATAAAGTAAGGTCTTCCACACGTAGCCTTGGCTCACATCGAACAGGTCTACTTTTACAGTTGGTGCAATAATCATCAAATACTAGTACACATATGACTAAGTATGGTTACCCCCTATAATATCCACAACAAAAAAGTTGTAGTATGAATTATTTATAGTATATTTTACATAAACTGCAAATTGTAGAATTTGATAAACAACTTGTATATCAATTTGGTTTAATACTAAAATAACTCAAGCGTACCATTCATGTTTAAAAGTCACAAGGAAGTGTTCACGTTTTGATGGTTTAAGAGGATTTCCTTTAAATATTATTATGTAAGGTGATTAGAACCGTGAACATTTACTGTCGTGTCTGGATTATCAGGTGTATAAGATAAAATAACCGTATTTTATCTTTGTATCTGTCGAAGACAAGTATGTCAAAAAGAGGAACTTGGATATTTGACAAATACTTTTAGGCATACCAGTAAGTATAGTTAGTATTATATTTCTCGTTTTGTAGAGAAAAAAAAACAGAATTGAAATTTGTCGCAATTTTAAAAACGAAAACTACTTTTCTGTCTGAAATCCATGTACATTGACATATCATATTTTTTCAGTTTGATATATAAACAGAAAACTTTACTGTACATACATCTACTAAATGAACATGTACTTGATATAGGAACGGAAGTGTAAGAAGAATGTTGTTTCGAATGTTGAAGCGACGATTTGGTTTTTTTAAACTGTGTACCTTCAAAACGATAGTAATTTTCCCCCATTTTACCAGACTTAAGGGTATTACGTAGCTATACAATTTTTATCAAAAAAGTAAACTAATCGAAAAACATGCTTCTCAAGTTTTTCTAATGTTATCTTATTACAAATAGGTATTAAAAATGCATATACCAAGAATAATAAGTTAGTCCTTCAATAAAAACAAATCAATTTGATTGGCATTAAACATTAACAGTGTGGTCCTGGCGAAATAAATTTATACAACAAACTAACAACAAAAACATGTGTTAATTTACGATACTCAATAAAGATGTTTATGAGACGTATGCTCTAATCAGTACATATGACATATCAAAAAGATGCAAATTGTTCTATCATGTATAAAGAAAAGAGGGTGTTCTGTATAAACAAAATAATCAAGGTAATAAATAAAATATTGTCACTTGATTTAATATCAAGAAATAGAATGTGTCTGATATTCTGCCTTGTATTTCAGAATTCAAAGAGATAACACTTTATTGAATCTGCAGGATTTGCATTTTTTTTCCTACATTTTCTATTTCTAAACCATTGTCACTTCAAGAACAACTACAGATATAAAAATCATTAAGCGAGGGGTTTCAAATTGATTCAAGTGAATGTATTAGTTTTTCATACAGAAAGAGTTTGCTAGATTCTTTTCTTTGTTAATTTTCTATGATTCTATATAAGTCATTTTTTTATTTTTTACTTTCTGATTTTAAATGCTTAACATTAATAATATTCTGACAATTGGTCACTTTAGTTTTATAATCTTGTCAGACGTTCTTACCATATGTATATCAAGAATATATACAGTGTGAATCAAGGGATTTCTCGAGTTCGAGTACCTTTTTCACAAAGGCTAGCAATGGTAAATAATTCTGTACGAAAAGAATAATTGACATTTTGTCTGTGTCTTTTCTGACCCTTATTGCATGTAAAAAGTTCTCCGTAAATAACACGTCAAATTCAATGATGTTTCGAACCGTGATCGAATAAGTGTTTGAAATTACTTCTTTGCTTGCCAATACTCAGAGAGCATGATTTTTTTAAGAATGAGGGTCTGCCTTGAAAGAGATCATGGCAAGTCCTGGCTTGAAGCTTGTGCTTTACTTTATATCTGCCAAGAAAATAGGGATGTGGTATGATTGGCAATGAGTTAACTCTCCACAAAAGACTAAATGAAACAGAAATTAACAATTAAATGTCGCCGTAATTTTTTTTTAATGTACAAAAGAGTGAACGAAAAACAAAAATACAACAGAGCAACAAATTAAATGACAACCACTGATTTACAGGCTCCTGGCATGGGATACAACAAACTAGAAACATCAGTTGAAAGGCTTAACTTATCAGATGGATACAAGTAGACATATATCTAACAAAACATAGAATGGACGTAAACGGGTGCTTGTACATCCAAAAAAACATAAATATCATAAGTTTAGTTTGTCTGTTTGTCTTTTTCATTTTTAGCCATGGCGTTGTCAGTTTGTTTTAGATTTTTGAGTTAGACTTTCCCTTTGGTATTTTTCGTCCCTCTCTTAAAGTACTCGCAGTTTCCCACAACTTATTCTAAGCCAATACCAACTAATAAAATATAAAAAAAATCATGAAGCTCAAACCTAATTATCAATCAATACTAATCAACATCAATTGCTTTCAGTGTAATAAAGTCCAACAGTCGGGGAAAAACATGACCTTGTGCAATGCCGAGATACCGGTATCCAGAGATTGTTTAGCCACGAATGAGCATATGTTTATAACAAAAATGTTTAGTTTGAATTTAATTAATGAGTTTACTCGGATCGTTTCTGAGTTTCTGGGCTTGGTAAACAACATCTTCGTATAAACAAAGATTTGCTATCACGTGTTACTCTTTCAATAGATATGTTTTTATCATGATTTATTTTCATTGCAAATAATTTAATCATTGTTGAGTATTGCTTTATTATTTTACTATTAATACTCTATTATTATTTCAGTGTTTTAAAGCACTAGCTTCGTCAATATTAAGAATGACTTGTGTTACATGTTTATTATCAACACTAATTGCTTGTATACCTATAGGTAAGTACATGTTCAAGTTTCCAAACTATATAAAGTTAAACCCATTTGTCATGTCGTTGATCGTTACAAAAATCTAAAATTATCTAGGGTAAAACCGCGGATGTTACAACATAAATGTAAGTTCCAACATTTGCTGTTTCGTTGTATAACATGATTCGTCAAATGTTCGAGTCCATCACATTATAATTGAGTAAATGTTTATAAGGGTAATTTGAGCCATATTTCGCGGAAAATGATCTTATTATAACATTGGCCTTCATTTGTATATAAGTGTTCAAAACTAGATACGTTTAATATGATATATTATACTTTGAAAACGTGGATCCAAACACATATTAAACAGTTGACTGAAATTTTACGTTTACCAAAAAAGGACAGATCCTTAGCTACACTATGTTTGATTTGTGTAATTTCTGTAAACGAAAAAAACACTGTTATTAGGAAGTAAAAAAAATGACACCGAATACATTTTTAATTTCAATTCTATGTAGTGAAGTTTTGATTAGTTTTACGTTTGTATCAATCAAAGACAAGCCACATATATTGTATATCAATTGACATTTAAAATCGTGTATCCTTTTCTTATATATGATAATCAGCAAACAGTGCTTATGCATGCTTTTCAATTTATAAAGCGTAGTATAATACTCAGTCAGGTAAAATAAATCAACAACTCCTAAATGATTTGCGTATCAACTGGTACTAAAAAGAAGGTAGCCCTAAAATTTAATTAAACCACACGTTACATGGCCTTCGTCGGTGATTTTCTTTTATCTTTTTTGAGAGTTGTTTTTAAATGAGGAAGTAACGATGTTTTACTGTGCTAGGTGTTTGTATATATTGCTCCTAGTATTCACTATATCCTTCCTTGTCCATTATATTGAAATTGTTCTTTCTTCTCGTTAAATATTGAGGTCGTCTGATATTTTTCTCTGTTGTATGTGTTTATTGTCTTTTGACCACACATCCCCCCCTTTAACACATGTCTTGATGTATACTATGGTAGTGTAACTTTTGATATTGTGTTTAATTTTTTTTCGGCTAATTATTACCGAATTTGTATTTCAACCAAAAATGTTCAGAATTTGTTGATATGATTTTATGCCATTATGTAACACACCATATTTTTTGCTCCACTACAGGATGAATGCATTTGTTTCAAATTATATATGCATATGTAAATATGTAAAGTATGTTATGAGGTCTTTCCCTTTGCATTGGCAAATTTACCTTTTGCTCATGTTAGGATCCAATAACTCCCATCAGTGGACTGTTATAATGACATTTTATGCAAATTTGTTATCAAACAATAAATTCGGATTTTATTAACAATGTTTAAATCCGAAACATAGTTTAAAGCAATTGTATTAAAATTGCAACATTATATGGGTTTAATGTTTTACCAATTCACGACATGTTTCATATATAAGTTTTAAAATAATGAAATTCGTCTATTTTGCTAATTAGTTGAAACAAATTTGTTACAAGCTAAGGTCGTATTTTAAGTGTCGACAAAAATGTTAGGAAAAATTATTAAAAGATAGCATTTCAGACTATATTTTCAAACATTACGCTGATACACAACCATATGTTTTGAAGGTCAACCACATGCAGTCACTTGTAACAAAATTGTTGAAGGCAATGATTTGGAAGGATGTCGAAAGTTCGTCCGAACCTGAACTTTAATATGATTCCTTAGATTCTTACAACTAACAGACCAGTGAAGGCTTTGACTTCAATTAGACTTTCATAGCTATCGTGTGTTTATTTGAGCGTTTCTGATGATTGATAATCCAGATACTCGCTTCAACATGTTCAAACCAATAACATTTACATGATTTATAACGGGCTGTTTTCATGTTTTTATTTCAATGGGTAGATACTGATGCTGGTACACTATCAGTTTTCGAAGGTACCATCAGCTCAGTAGTCGGTGCTTCGGTCCTAACAAGTTTTGTTGTAAACGAAAATATTTGTTTAAAAATGTCAATAAATGATTCAACTCCCTCAGGCATAGCTGGTCTAGATTAATTTGACTATTTGTCAGGTTTTGTGGTAGTAAGTGACAGTTTTCAATCATATTATTGTTTTACTTGATGTATCATTTTAATCTCTATTATCTTTACATATATATTTATCGATAGAACTAATACAATATTGACGAAAGGTACAAAAGAGTAAAATTGAAGAGGGTGTAAATGACTTTTTGTATCGGTTTTTGTGTGGAAGTGTATATATATTTGTTAACCATGGCCAATATATTTTTTGGACAAATGATTAAAAGTAGCAAATATCTTTTCTTATTTTTAAGTCATCTCAACTCTAACAAAGTTGACTGGCATTAATGATCTTATGAACTTTGTTTTACTTTTTAGGACATGTAATTAGTATACGGTTATCAGTCTCCCCAGATTATATATTGGGTGGCAATACACTGGCTTTGAACTGCAGTTTAGAGAACGTCGTTACAGACCCATGGGTGACATTTCTTAAAGACGGAACATTGATTGGCTTTATTCGAAATTGCACTGAAAATGGAATTACATCATGTTCATCAACAACTAAATGTGATTGTGATTTAATCTCCAATACATATATATGGAACTACACACCGCCGAACGAAAATGTGATTGATGCTACTTTTAACTGTAATATGGGTGATTCTAGAAGTAATAATATTACAGTTAGAAAAGCTGGTAAGCATAAGTTATTTCGTACCATGGAGCTAACTGATAATTAAATAGAAGAATTTAAGATAACACAAGAAAAAAAGCCAAAGTAGCACTCTTAACATAATATGTGCTACACGGTCGTTATTGAATGACATGGACGGTGTTATGTAGTATTATGAAATACGAAACCGATCCCAACGAATGTCTGGTGCGTTAATTAGTAATAACTACTAAACCAGTATGCCACCCGAACTCGATCCAATAACAAAATAAATATGTTCAATTGATTGGTTTTAACATATTATCAAAGAATTCTGCTATAATATTCAAATATTGAGAGACAATCATAAGTTAGACTATAACAAGGTTGACACACAAAGTCGGCTAACTTTTTCTTAGATCATATACACACTGTTCGGGTGTGTCATATTTTTAGACTTGTTTGTGTCAAAATCGCCATCGATTTTCCGGCTTTAACCAATTTTTTGATGAAAATAGTCTGTATGGAAATTTGCGCTTCATCACGAAATCATATGGAAATATAAAATTTTATATGAGCCCTTAGTTACTAGTATATAAAACTAAAGTAATATCTTTGTATTTCATTAGGACATTCTTATAAGAAACAAAGATGTGGTATTATATTATCAAAGAGCCAACTCTCTACCAGAGACAAAATGTTGAGGAAAGTTAACAACTACAAGTCACCGTACGACACGAAACAATTTGCAAAAGTCATACCGCAAAAATAGTCAGCCAATCAGGCCCAAATTACAAATGTAAATTAATTCTTAGTAGAGTTTTCAGTTTTCTTTCGTGAATCTATTAACCAATATTCGCATAACCCACTAATATCTTTTGTGCAGCTTTTAAGTATAGTTAGGATAACATTTAATAATCTTTCCATTTACCGAATTAATTATGGTAAGTTATAAAGTGCAAGACTTCGCATTTGTATGTGATTTGGTATTGTTCAACATATTATAATATATGTTTCCGTTTTTATTGTACATCTCTTCGTTTTGTGTGCTTTTTGGGGTTATGGTGCTGTATTTGGTTGGTGTTTATATTTTTTTAAAAACCTAAGTTGTGCAAGTGCATTTTGGTGACAGTAACAGATACACATATACATACACATATACAACCCAAAAGCGGTAAAGTTATTAAAAAATTTAATTTGTTTTTAAAAAAAAATTATTTCCTTAACAATTATTTTAAATATAAAAGGTTTTCCATCTTTAACTTTTCACATGACCGTTTATCTGATAATACACAATGGGGTTTATTGAAGGTTTGTATCATAGGTCACCTGAGGAAATATTTAGATTACACTTCCTGATCTATAATTAAAAACGTTGTAATTGATGGAGTTGATGAGTTTTTATCATTTTATTTTATCAAATGTTGCACACGGCGGGAAAGGGATGTACATTTACGTAGCTTTAAATATGTCCGCCAAGTGATAACGTTTATTAGTCTTCAAGGAACTAAAAATTATACATCAATCATTAATCATCGAAATAAATTTGAAAAATTAGGTCACCTTGACTTTACATGTTATCCTGAATGTTTTATCGCTGTGTTCTAGACCCATTGGTGATTTTCGTCTGTTTTTGCGTATTGGTCGGGTCTCTTTGACACATTCCCAATTGTCATTCTCAATTTTGTTGGTTAACTTTAGCGTTTAGTTTCAAAATTACAGAGCAACTATATATGAACAGTTTTTCAGAAAAATTGCTTCTTCATATTTCGTAACAAATGTGTATATTGAAATAATGTTTCTATCACATTCGTAACCTACATAAATTTTCAAACATTTCACATCAGGTGTACATGCAGGTTCGTTCATACAATGAAATCATAAATTAAAAACAAATACAATTATCATCAGGCAGGGAGGCGGGAATAGAAAAAAAAATGATATGCCGTTTTGAAAAAAATATGTTCCGGCACGTCCGTTGAACAAGGAATTAAATTGGTGTGGCCTAACTAAATTAATCAAGACTATACAAAAGAATGTATATAAAGGACAATACTCAAACAGTGTACAAATTGTTTAGTGAAATCTAAACCGGTTACAAATAATTCTTAAATCTAGTGTTTTTATCAAATCGTAAAGAAATGTTGTTTATTGGTTTATTTGTTTGTTGGTTTTTTTTTCAGAATTGTCTGATGTAACGATATCACCTGCTTTATCAGTATTTACCCCGACAGAGAATGCAACTCTGGAAATTATCACTTGCACAGCTTTGTGTTGGCCAGCATGTAGTTTTAAATGGACTGGGCCAAACAATTTTATAAACAATGGTAGTCAATTAAGACTGAGCAACATCCAAAAGAGTAGTTCAGGAAAGTACCAATGCCAAGCAATAAATGTCGTTGGAACAAATTACAGTAATTTCTTTGACGTTAAAGTTCAACGTAAGTTTCATGCTCTAACGTTATTTAATTTCCTCATCATTGTAGAGATAATATAAAATGAATGTATTCATCATCTGTTAATCAAAAAGAGGAACATACAATTTATAATTTTGGCAATGTTCTTTTACATGTTTTAGATAGATATTTATGGGGCTTAAATATTATCTTCTTGAATAAAAACAATCGCGCACTGCTTAAGCGAATATCGTCGTGCACCAGAGTTGTACCTTCTTTAAGAAATTGTTCTTTTTCCCAATTTTATCATTTTTATTGTATATGTATTGCCCTTGAAAGGTTATATTGATATAAATAGATAAGATGAAACTATTTAGCCTAGGGGACTCCTGATATTGACATCATTTAGTGTGACTTTTTAAAGGAGGAATATTGCTAATTGACTTGATTAAATGACCAAAATATTCATGTATTTTTCACCCGAAATAACGTTGTGTTTCCTTTAAATGAGCTTTTTTTACAGATAGTCCTGATCAGGTATCACTTTTACCAGCATATACAACATACACAAGAAATGAGGGTGGTTCTCTTAACATTACTTGTTCAGCTCTATGCGAACCTGCCTGTAATTTTGAGTGGTTGTTTCCAAATAATACTAAGCATTACAATAGTCATTTACAAATCGATTCATTACAAAGAACAAATGGTGGACAGTACACATGCAGAGCATCTAATAATTTCGGCTTTAAAATGGCAACTACAACGGTAACGATAAACTGTGAGTAAAAATTTACGGGTACTCCAAAATGTTGAGACATACTATAATAGTAAATACTTACAATTTTAGCTGCATCACAAAGAACGTATGATGAAAATATACATGCATAGAAACTTATTCTTTAGTCTTTAAAAAGTCAGCTGGTAACGGTTATGCTAAATATTTCAAGACACCCCAAAATTAGTTAAATTCTTAAAATATGGGCTTCCCTCACCTCCCATTTGCCATTTTTATCCGATTAATGAAACGGGTTTATATTACTTATATACAGAAAAGTGTATCAGATTGTATTCCTGTATATTAATCGGGCAATATGCTTTACTGGTAGAGAGATTTGGAAATTCCTTAAAATAAGTGCAATTATTCTTTGATATATTGAGAAAAAGATTTCCTCAACTTTAATGATACTTCGTGCATTACCTGTAGATTTATACCTACAACAAGGACAATTGTACCTCTCATATCCGACTTCTTGTGGATTTCTAAGATCCACACTTAAAGGTAAAATTTTGAATGCAATTACGATTAAGATGCAATATTTGAATCTCTTCAGAAATGATACCATAAAGGTAAATCAGTAAATATCGCATGATTGTTTTATAAAGACATATACATCAACTATTTGATACTTCTATAACAAAAACTATCGAAAGATACTATGTTGTCTTAATACAAATTTTCAGTTGTAAACAGGGATGTTACATTTATTGATTACATTTTTTTTTCTGACGAAATTATATTATGGTAGATTGAAATGGTTTATAAATGCGTTTGCACAAGAATTAGTTGGACTAGTTGAACAACCAGCTGTTTCAATAGAAAAAAATTCCTAAAACTATCAAAAATTGAAAACAACACATTTAATAATTTCATGCGTCCGAAGCGCTTTTCTGATTTTACCTTCATCAGGAACGCTCAAAAGCCAAACATTTGAAATCCGAGGATGTTTATGCACTGAAACCGTTGAAGAGCTGTATGTCAAAAATACCTAAAAAAAATAGCCAAATTCATCTAAAGTCAACTTTGCCTGAGGGAGTAGAAACCTTATTTCTAAATAATTTCAAAGTGTATAAACGGACAATTTTAGATAAGTATGTTAAATTATGTCAGTATCGAAGTACTGACTACTGAGCTGATGATACCCTCATTGTATTAATGTATAATGATTCTACTAATAATTATAAAAGTTAACTTAATTTCAAGTATTTGTTTCAAATATGTTATTAACTTTGCAGTTGGTCCCAGAGAAATTTCCTTGTCACCTTCGACTTCCAATTACACAAAGACAGAAGGAGGTTCACTTAGTAGTATCACTTGTGCGGCTAATTGTAACCCTGCATGTAATTTTACATGGACATATCCTGATGGCATACATTATAATAGTGCATCTGTATATATATATCCGTTACAAAGGAATCATGACGGAATATACACGTGCAAAGGATTCAATTATGTCGGATATAAAGAAAAATCGATTATGGTTACTGTTAATTGTAAGTAAATGTTTCAACAATTTTAGAATAATAAACGTATAGTATTAAAAAGCTTGCGTTTATTTACAGAGACATGAAGTTAAGTACGTAGCCCAATATAATATGTACGAATTTGGATCGTCATCAACAAAATCATTTACAACAGTAAAACAAAAATAGGTAGAATTTCATTTGTTATCAAGCCCTAACTAGATATCATTGAGATGGGAGCCATCTCTGTGGGCCCCGCTGTGAATAATGTGCATTCAAAAATTGTATCTTTACCATAGAACATGGGTTTGTCAACTGAAATCAAATTTTTTGACCTTGACCTTTGACCTAGGAAGTTGTAAATAAATTATGACACACCCTTTGGTGTTGGTTTATAAACATGTCAAGTATAAACTTTGAAATGATAACGGTTCTCAAGATATAGAGCGGACACGATCTTTACCATAGGACATGGGGTTGTCAACTGAAACCAGTGTATGACCTTGACCTTTGACCTAGGAAGTTGCACATAAATTATGACACACCCTTTGGTGTTGGTTTATATACATGTCAAGTATAAACTTTGAAATGATAACGGTTCTCAAGATATAGAGCGGACACGATCTTTACCATAGGACATGGGGTTGTCAACTGAAACCAAAGTTTTTGACCTTGACCTCGGACCTAGGAAGTTGTACATAAATTATGACATACCCTCTGATATTGGTTTATAAACATTTCAGGTATAAACTTTAAAATGATAACGGTTCTCAAGATCGATATAGAGCGGACACAATCTTTACCATAGGACATGGGGTTGTGAACTGAAACCAAAGTTTTTGACCTTGAACTTTGCCCTAGGCAGTCGTTCATAAATTATGACACACCCTCTGGTGTTGGTTCATATATATGTCAAGTATAAACTTTGAAAACATAACGGTTCTCAAGATATAGAGCGGGCACGATCTTCACCACAGGACACAGGGTTGTCAACTGAAACCAAAGTTTTTTTACCTTGACCTTTGACCTAGGAAGTTGTACATAAATCATGACACGCCCTCTGGTGGTGGTTAATAAACATGTAAAGTATAAAGTATGAAATCATAATGGTTCTCTAGATATGGAGCGGACACACAAAGTTAAAGTGTTACGGATGGACGGACGGACGGACAGACTAATCACTATAGGCCGACCCGGCTTTGGCGGGGCCCTAATAATTTGGTCTTATAATATACACCAAAAAAAGAATCAATATGAAATGTTTTATTTTTTATTTTAACTTGTCTTTAAAGTATTTTCAAACTCTTAAAGTAGTTATCAAAGGTACTAGGCTTATAATGTTTACGCCATACACATGCTCGTCTAGATAAGACTCACAAGTGATGCTCATATCAAATTAGTTTCCAAATATTTCTAGGGTAATAAATGCCTAGCATAAGAACATCTTTAGTATGTCAAATAATCCATTCTTTTGCAAACAGTTAATTTGTAAAAATTATCATATATTGAAATGCATGTCAACACCGAAGTGCTGACTACTGGACTTATAATACCCTAGGGAACGAAACGTCCACCAGCAGTAAGAAATTAGCATAAAAGATGAACGAATTCAAATAAATAATGCCCTTTGAGTAGTATATATCTCTTCACAGAACATGATTTGCAAACGTTCTGTGTTTACTCTTAGTGCAGCTGATTATAACTTGGGACGTTTACATTATTATGTAGTACACTCATATAAAATAGATTTTTCCTGTTAGACTGACCCGTCAGTAACGTTTGAATATTTTGTGTTTAATTCATTTACCCTTTTACATGTCACGTGTGTAAGAAACACATAGATTCAATAATAATATATTATATTATGTACTAGATGTTATTTACTGTAACATTAATTTCAAGATTTAAACGCCGGTCAACAAGCGTATTATGTTATACTGGTGTCAAAATATGCCATCTTTAATGTCCTGACAACAGTACCGTACTCTATCCGTTATTAGAAAGTATGTTTAAAGGTTTTGTTAGCTTTTGAGGTAATTGCCGACATTTGTTTGCTTTGTTAAGAATATTACCATAAAAGATTTGATGTGAAATACATGAACGTATAAGATGAATGCATGTTGATTTATATTGATTGTATTAATGATGTTCTTGTAGCGTAGATAAAATTTGGTATATGTTTTGACTAGTTTGTGATATCGATATATTAATAAAAAAAAACTTCCTAATTCAACATATTACAGTGTATATCAACATATAAATTAAGCCGTTTAAACTATTCTGCTTGAAGCTCCAATTCCAACATTCCCGTTTGCCTCTAGAAGATATCGTAATATAAGCCGCATCAAAAACTTTTTTTTTTATAATTGCATCTCGTTTGGATCGAATGATCAGTTTGTTAATTATTCATTTATTGGCATTAGATTACATGTATTATTTTTTAAATTAATGAATTGTATTACAGATAGTCCTGATAAGATATCACTTTTTCCTTCGATAACAAATTACACAAGGAAAGAGGGTGATTCAATAAGCGTGGAATGTTCAGCTGTATGTGAACCTGCATGTGATTTTGAGTGGACCTATCCAAATAAAACTAAGCAGAACATAAAAAGTTTACAAATCGAATCATTACAAGGAACTGATGATGGATATTACACATGCAGAGCATATAATATGCTCGGATATAAAGAGTCAGCGTTTGTGGTAACGATAAATTGTAAGTTAAGATTTAATGTACTTAAAAATGTTTGGAATGTAATCTTAAACAAAAGTAGAATTCCCAAATTTGAGTCGAATCACAAATGCTACATGATGAAACTTTCCAATGCATTGCAACTGTTAAGTAGAATAAGAAAAATATTTCCAGATACTCTTACATCCGTTTTATTCTTTTTAGTTTTAGTTTTAGGAGCAACAACTACTCCCCTTTTTACATTGTAATACTATCGATAATAAATATACATGATAAAGTTTGGCATTTAAGTTCAGGAAATTTTCCAAGCAATGGATGAGATTGTACTAGCATGCGATTCACATTATTCAATATAAGCGCAATTGCTCTATAATAATATTTTATCAAATATCAAACATTTATCAATGATCAGATCTGATAGATGCAGGGAGGACTTAGTGACCGTGTCCACAATTTTACTAACCTTCCATATTCTTGCATGGGAACATTGATTTCGGCGTTCCTTATTTTAAGGAAACAGTAGGGTTCGAAAATCGATCAATATGCTATAGTTTCATCTTTTAAAAAAGGCACTACTGATACGTGAATTCATATAATGACCAAATCATAAAATATTGCATCAATAGTTTACAAGGCAAACTATTTGATATGTGTAATGCTGTTCATAATTAGATGCTTCTTTTTGTAAATTTGTTGGTGTGTAAAAGCGTTCATCGAAGTATATTCCGAGTGTATCGTGGAAGCGATTCGTTCTAAAATGAACGGTCAACGCTTAAACATCCCTTTAAAATAACTAAAAGAAGCATTCAATACTTATAACTACATATTTATTTTAATACGATCATGAATTTTTTTTTTTAATTTAGCTGTGCACTTTATTGTAGAAGCTCTTGTCGTCATGAATGTTACATTTCATTTGGTAATGAATGTTGATTTCAGAATGACGCGAGCTTGCTGTTAGCGAATCAAAATAACGTATTTTAAAGAAACATACATGTAAATGTAATTATATTATAACCAAGAATACTGCACGCCTATATTGTGGTAATCAAATTGTCTTATTACAATGTATTAATGTTCCCTGGAATTGTAAACAGTTTCACCACAGGATCTTTCAATAAAAGTGACAACAGTTAAAATACTTATATTATGAAAGGCAGCAGCATTTATCTTTAAGTACGTGTGTCTTGTAATGTAGTCATTTTTATATTATATTAAACATTGCCATTAAATTAAACCAGGTTCAACCAACCATTTTTTTCTTAAATGTCCTGAACCAAGTCAGTAAAATGGCCATTGCTATAGTTCGTTTCTGTGTGTGTTACATTTTAATGTTGTGTTCCAGTTGTGTTGAAGTTCTCCTCTTATATTTGATGCGTTACCCTAAGTTTTAGTCTGTAACCCGGATTTATTTTATCCTCAATCGATTTATGAATTTCGATCAGCGGTATACTACTGTTGCCTTTATTGACCAAAGTTTGGTATTCTTGATATTTCAGATGATCCAAAAGCAATTTTTCTATCACCTTCGGATTCCAATTACACAAAAAAAGTAGGAGATACACTTGGTAGTATCGTGTGTTCGGCTGATTGTAATCCCGCATGTAGTTTTACATGGACATATCCTGATGGCACAAAACATCATAGTCCATCTTTATATATAAATCCGTTACAAAAGAATCATGAAGGAATATACAAATGTAGAGGATTCAATGATGTCGGATTTGAAGACGAAAGTATAACAGTAACGATAAATTGTAAGTAAAATTTTCAACATTCTTAAAAAGAAAAAAACGTCTATATTTGAAAAAGCTTGCATTCATATACAAAGACATGGAGTTTATGGAATAACCCCTTATAATAGTAGCAATTTAGCTCGTCATCAACAAAATTATTTAAAACAGTTCAAACAGTTAGAATTTAATTTGTTATAAAGTCCTATGGAATTTTAACTTGCCTTTTAGTTTGACTTGTCATTAAAATATTTTCGAACTCTTAAAGTAGTTATTAAAGCTACCAGGATTATAATTTGTTTCACCAGACGTGCGCTTCGTCTGGATAAGACTCATAAGTAACGCTCAGATCAAATATTTAGAAGGTCAAACAACTATAAAGTAAATTCGAAACAATTTTGCTAAAAACGGCTAAAACGGCTATGGTAATCAGGAGTGAACAGGAGTATCTTATCGACAACATATTTGTTGAATTTGAATGTAGACTTTTTCAACAAGTTGTCGGCATTCCTATGGAAACGAGCTGAACGCCTCTCCTTGTCGACTTCTTCTGATTTTCATATGAATCGGAGTTCCTTCAGACACAAACAAGAAGATCAAAGAAGCCAGATTATTTAATTTCCCTTTCAGATATATTAATGAAGTTCTTTCTATTAACAATCCGAACTTTTCTAATTGGGTATCACTAATATATCCCCAGAACTAGACATTAAAGATACAACAGACACGGCTTCCTTTGCCTCATTTGAAATTTATACCTGGAATTTGACAGTTATCTAAGTAACAGCATCTATGACAAACGAGACGATTTTAATAGTAAAATCATCAATTTCCCCCATCTTAGTACCAGCTTCACCTACATATGACATATATACATTTTCCAACTTATTCGACATTCAGGAGAGCTTGGAACTACTACCCAGATTTTGAAAAACGTCACCAGTGTCTGCACAGAAAGTCGATGCACCAGGGGTATGTCAAAAAAGTCTCGACCTTTTTCTAAAAACTTTTCATCGGAAGTTACCAAGACCTTGTTGATAAATATTCCGCATCAACTTCCCAAATGATACATGTTGGTTTGGTGTATAGATTCTGCGTACTGACGTTGTTTATCATCTTAATAACGTGCTATATTGTTCTGTTATTGTCTTTGTTCTATTACTAATATTACTTTTACTGTTTGGTATGTTTTCTGTGATATTCATTGGACATGTCTCTGTACTTATACGTCCTGTCAATGAGTTGTTTGTTTTATCTTTCAATTTTGCTGGTGTGTTTGTACGTGTGACTCCATTTGTTGTTTGTTTTTTTTTGCTACATATGACGTGGCTTTGTACTTTTAAAAATCCTTCCATTATATAATTGTTCTATAACAGTTATAAAAATACTGTTAACGACCAAATTATCTTACTCGCTTAGTGGTATTAACCATATGTGGATTTTTAATACTTAGAAAGATCTTCTGGATAATTTTAAGTCTCGGTCTTTTTTCTAAAATCAGTTCTAACAAAACGTTTGATTTTCAACCCTGTATACCACCATTCCCCATGTGAAATTTTAATTTTTGAAAATACTTTTAACGACAAAATTTTTTTATATTTATTTCTGTGTGACGTTTATATTCTGACGTCAAATACGCGACTCTACTAGATTTGATGTGAATGCAGTCATTGGATTCAAATATTTCAATCCTTTATGGGTTGATTTAAAATACATATATAAGTAAGCAATACATGTGGTTGTTAAATTTAATAGATGCTTTTTGTGCTTCTTTGTTAAATATTTGTTTGTTTTGTTCTAATTGATATTGTGACACAGTAATGACTGTTGTATCCCATATTTTTACAATTTTACCAATTATGTCTGTTTTGTTCACGCATCGTTGTAAACATAATGGAATTCGATGCGACTAGCATACAAATGACAGGTTTAGCAGTATAAAACCAGTTTAAATCTGCCATTTTTTTTTACATTTGAAAATGCCTGTACCAAGTCAGGTATATGACAGTTGTTTTCATTAAGTTGATGTGTTTTGTCATTTGATTAGGGACTTTCCGTTCTAAATTTTCCTCGGTGTTCAGTATATTTGTGACTTTACTTTTAGCTAGTATTTAAAAAATTTCAAAATTTCAAAAATAGAAGAAGAAATCATCTTTAAAAATTTGTTAGATTAAATCGAACAAACGCTTTCTCGATGAGATGTATTTGATAAAACCTTTATTTTGATTTCTTCATCGGTTGTAACTTTTTACTTATAAATAATACTTTTTTACATTCATATTTTACTGTCATTCATCAAAAATTATTACTTCTATATACTGTAAACCGGGTAATTTTCGCGCCGTCTTTATTTCGCGATATACTAACACAATCCAAGTTCGCGCCGTTTAGAATTCGCGATTTCCCTGTAGTCTATATAAATTTTTTCATAAATGATTTCAAAAGTGAACAGCTATCATATATCCTAAATCAAGTTATTAAATCAATCAGAAATCTTTTGTTTTTCGATTTATTAATCATGTTAATGTTAAAGTAGATTAAAAATGTGTCATATTTGCTTGTAAAAACACATACACAATATCAGAAAAGTAGACCTAATTAGGATAAAATTAGAATGAAATGCTGTCAGGAATAATGTTAATTTTTCGTTTGATCTGATTAATCTGTGTAGTAGATTCAACGAGGTGATATTTTATTACTGATTGACAGGTGTCATTAACATAATGGTAATCCGTGTTGTTTACATAACAATATACATAATGATCGCTTATGAGATTGCTGATTTGAGTTAAAGACATGACTTCTAACTTTGCTTTTCATTACGATATACAGTTATGATTTCAGTTATATATGTGTCGTCTATAAAATCAATTTTATACAATAATCCTATAGATATTGTATCCACACATGTAGATATATGAAGCTGTGGTATAAGTGCCAATGAGGCAACTCTCCATCTAAGTCACGATTTGTAAATGTAAATTGAAAAAAAAGAGTTTTCTTGATATTTTCGCAGTCGTTTCATTTTCGCGGTTCAATGCTTACCGCGAAAATAGCGAAATTAAAACTACCGCGAAAATTTCCCTGTTTACAGTACTAGCTCACACTTTGAAATTGTCCGAATGAACTACTAGTAGCATGCAAACAGGATTAAAATTAAGTCTGTTATTTCAGATGATCCAGGGAACAGCATTTTCTTCTCGCCGTCAAGTACAAGTTATGTAAAAATGGAAGGTGATACGTTAGGAGACATTACATGCTCGGCTAATTGCAAACCGTCGTGTACTTTCGGATGGACATATCCAGATGGAACACAGTACTCGGGTAGCACGTTAGGGATTGGCCGACTAAATAGGACACATGCTGGTGTATACAAATGTATAGGATACAATCACATCGGTAGTTCAGAGAAAACAATTTCAGTTGCAGTAAATTGTAAGTTGTGTTAATTTCAATAGTCCTAGGCTAGTAAATTGTTTGAGCACAAGGCCAAGCTGCCTATAAATCCAGGTTTAAGTGTCAATTTTTTACATAAGGAAATAACCGTATGTACCAAGTAAGGAATATGACAGCTGTTTTCCATTCGTTTGATGTGTTTGAGATGTTGATTTTGCCACTATATAAATGACGTTTTGGCATTAAGATAAATACAATTGGTACCGTCAATGTTATAACAACCGCTGTACCGATACCTTTGTATGTGGACAATCAGTTATCGGGTAAAACACTTGCAAAATAGCCTTTTTTTAATTGCTTATATAAACGTTGAACATTTAAATAAAGGGATTAAATCTTTCATGCAAAGATCTGATTCGGGTATGCTTTAGGTCCTTTATAGATTTATCAGCTCTGCAAAGTTTGTGTAATGTTTTGACCTCGAGCATCACATAAAAGACATTATATGAGTTGTTGAAATACACACTTGTTGTAGAACAGACACACTGGTACCGTTAATCTTAAACTACTGCCGGGTCTATTAGTAAGCTGTAAATTTCAGGGAGTATCGCCAGCTATTGACATTACTGTGGTACTGGTATGCCTGGCATACAAAAACGGTTATTGGTTGTTTGAGTTACTTAGTTATTAACTTTTTTTGTTTTTGTTATATGTCACAAACTGTTAAGTTTATATGGCAATAAAATATTGAATTGAATTGTTGATTGAAAATGTCTGTTATCAAACTTTTAAAAAACTATTTGAATTACGGAATATATCTTCTTCTCCCTTAAGTATACAATAGACCATCAATGTTTACCGTAAATTTTAAATTGTGAAATATAAAGAATTTATATTAACAAAACCAAAACTAAATCAGTCTAAGGTTATCAATTAGTCATTAATTCTGGCCACACTTAAATTTTTTGCAAGATTAAGATATAATCGCCGTCACCATCAACAGGTTAAGTAACGAATATCATTGATAAATTACTATAATCATGTCCGATCTGATGGAACAGTTACGATTGACATATCAAACAAATTTCTAGATAAAGGCAACAGTAGTATACCGCTGTTCGAAATTCATAAATAGATTGAGAAAAAAATCCGAGTTACAAACTAAAACTAAGGGAAACGCATCAAATATAAGAGGAGAACTACGACACAACATTAAAATGTAACACATACAGAAAGGAATTATAATAAACAATGGCCATTTTCCTGACTTGGTACAGGACATTTTAAGAAAAAAAATGGTGGGTTGAACCTGGTTTTATGGCATGCCAAACCCCCCGCTTTTATTGCAATGTAGGACGACAGAGAAACACACGAATAATAGCTACAAAAGGTAACTGGTATAAAATTTAAAACGCCAGACGTGTGTTTCGTCAACACAAGACTAACCTGTGACGCACAGATGTAAAAAGTTAGAAAGCCAAAACAAGTACAAATTTGAAGAGCACTGAGGACCAAAAGTTTCATATCTTTGTAGATCCACCAGAATCGATACGATTGTCACCAACCAATACACCCTTCATAGTTCGAGAATTTACGACTGTTCGTGTGACATGTGAAGCTGACTGTAGACCTACTTGCAGTTACCAATGGACTGGGCAAAATACCTGGACGTCAGCAAACAAACATTTAACGCTTACATCAATAAGGAGAACTGCAACTGGTTCCTATATATGTAGAGCACGAAACATCATTAATTCATACCGTTATGCTGAAACTTCTGTATCAATAATTGTACACAGTGAGTATATCGTTCATTTATCTTATATGAAAAAATCTGTGCCAGACTTATTTCAAATTATTTCTAATTTTCATATTTTGGTCATAGTTGTCATATGATAATGCATTTTGGTCTACTTTTCTTTCATCAAAAGTGCAAATACATGTGTTAAAGCAATGCATTATGTAGTAATCAACGCATCTCCCATTTCCATTCTTAATTTTATATTACCAATACGTACATGTACTTTGCAGCATTACCTACGAAGGCTGCAAAGATGACTGCGATTTGCACTGGATCTACAGCAGTTTCGATTGCCTGGATTGGTGATATGACCGTATTTCCTAAGCAGAACTATGAACTGCATTACAGAACGAGTAGTAAACCATCGAAAACTCTTAGTATTTCTAATTCTACAAATCAACAAAACATTTATCTCACACATGTACAAAATCTCAATCCATTGACAAAGTACATGTTTAAAATAGTAGCAGATAACTATTTAGGACATGCTGATTCGGATGAGGTTAGCTGTACAACTCTTGGTATGTACAATACAAGATAAGTGAGTTATAGAATCCAAACGTTGTCGGAAAGATAGAAAAAAAATGTAGATGTTAGGGACATGTGTAAAAAGATAAATATTTAAAAAATACAAAAGTCAAAAGTGTAGAGAAAAAAGACTGTTACCGCGTTTGTGTCAGTTTAATCTAAAATTAATCTCCCAAGTCATCTTTAAATTGTATACAATATATGTTTTTTTTTTGTAGCATCTGAAGCGGAAGATTCCGAAGTGAATGGCGCTTTAATTGGAGGAGTAATTTTGATCAGTCTTGCTGTGTTGATGTTTGCTGTAATGATAACTCTGATACTCATGTACAGTAAGTGGCATTACTTTTGAAATAAGTCACATTCATTTAGAAATCTTAAACTTTACAAAATCTATATTTCAAAAACAATATGCGACTGTCTGAGACAAAAGGTTTTGCTTGGGAATTGTATTGACGTCACTTACAGGACTCAAATTGTAACAACATGTGGTAGATAAAACTGAACAAGTTATCATGAAAATACTGTCTTTTGTTGATGGCCTTATTCACGATTTTAAGTAGCTAACGTAACTTAACAAATATTGTCCTAATCAAGACATGGTAAAAAAAAGCATGACTTCACAGGCAAATAATCTAGAGAACACATCGAATATCAGCAAACGCGTTATGAACTTTAGGCAAAATTTTTCGCATGTTAACTCAACTGTGTGACTTAAATTCTCATTCAGAATTAGTTTTGATGAAGAAAGTCAGACTTCTGGTGATGGTATGCGATGAAGAAGTGCTCAAAATTTTCATACGAAAATATATTTCATATTAGGGTTGCATTTGAATTATTTCTACAGTTCGAAGTACATTTGTAACATTTTTTATGTAACAATTTTCTTTAATTGCTAGGTAAATTATCCAATTAGCACCATTGACATGTTTGAAGATCATTAATCTGCGATAATTGATCACTCTTTCTCGTGTAATAAGTGGAAACTTCTAATTACACGGGTTTAGCAATTATACTGTTAACCTGGCAATTTCCATCAATAGATACAATGTGTTACTTAGCATTGACGAATCAGCTTATATAGAAAAAAGCAATAATTTCATGTAATGAAAGACAAACAAGTTAAAGAACATTAACACCTTATCTTGCAAGGCCCCACAAATCATTATAAAACAACATTGTCTTCTCTATAGTCGGGTTGTTGTCTCTTTGACACATTCTCCATTTCCATTCTCAATTTTATGTACATGTGCTTATTCTAAAGAATTTGTTGTTTCTGATAGTTTTCAAATATTTCACTCGTTTTAGTTTTTAGAAACTGAAATCCACGAATTCAAAAAGCATGTAACTTTTGTCCATAAAAAAACAAATTTAAAGCACGAATTAAAGTATTTTTACACAACGCAATGCATTGGAATATCATACTCTCGGGAATTGTACACAATAATTAACTGTATCGGTCAGACGACTATTATGTTATCAAAAGACCTAAGAACTTTAAATCAAGTCACAAGTTATTTGAACCAGACAAGTTGTGATTGTGACCGTACAACTAGTGACATAATTGTTCATGAAGTCAGTTAAATGGAAATATACTCGACCGAAACGAAACGTATGTTACTGCTAGGTAGTTGGAATTTGATAGCTGCTTTTCCTGAACCAGCAATAATGAAGAAGAGTTTAAAAGCGTCAATCAGTGTATACTTCAAAGAAAATATCAAGACTCAACATGCGTAAAGAGGTCCTTTTTTTTTCGTTGTGTCATTAATTTCTTGTTCACTTGGTCAAATAAATTGCGAGCAGTCACTTAAATAAGGCCAATTGAGTAAAAGTAAAACTATCAATACATCAAAAAATGAAGAACTAAAAAGATAATATGCATTTTCTTAGTGTTTTTGATATTTTTATAATACTGACTGATCGATAAGAAATAATTGTATGTTGTCGTTCAAGATGGCAAAATCTGCAATGATATTGGTTCGGTGTACTGTAAACCAACTTATTTTCGCGAATACTTTTTTTCGCGTTTGACCCTTTCCAGTCAATCCGTGGCGATTTTCTAATTTATCAAGTGTTAAGATCCGAGTTTTGCATATTCCCCACGATCTATTTTCGCGTTATTTTTCTACTCGCGAAAATCGCGAAAATAAATCGCTCAAGAAAAAAAGTTGGTTCACAGTATTTTTTTTTGAAAATAAAAGATAAAAACATAACCTTCAACAAGAAATTTTAAAATACGTTTGAAGTTTTCTGTTTAAATGCTTTAAATACATTGTGTGTTTCGGAAAATGATCAATATATACATCCTGTGTTAAAGAAAAACATCTCGAAAGCTGTACTGATAAATATGTTGTTTTGATATATCTTAATATTCTTTTTTTAAGCTATCAAATTATTTCAAAGATTGTACCTCGTTCTGAAGTTAAAAAGACATTAGCGATCAGGTTTCACGGGCAATAAATCTGTGTAATGAAACATGAAAACAAAACGTGTACACTGTAACCATGATTATTTTACAACCCAGAAAGATATAATTCTGTTTTTGTTTCACGCCTTTAAATATAGTTGTATGCTTTACAAACTTAAAATATTGTATTTCTCGTATGCATTAACCTTTAGGATTTAGACGTAATACTGAAGACACACAGAGTCAAAGTTGTATTCACGAATGTTTTACAAAAATATTTAGGTAAGTAGATTGAAGTTGTTACCATGCAATAAGCAGATGTATTGAAAGTTTCCAGAACCTAGGTTCCCGAACCTCCAAATATGAATCATGTCCTTGTTAAGAACGACCAAACTTTAACGACCAATTATTCTAAGTTCAACTTTGCCTGAGTAAGTTGGAACCTTAGTTTGTCATGTCCCATATATGGGCATTATGTTTTCTGGTCTGTGCGTCCCGCCTCGGGTTAAAGTTTTTGGTCGAGGTAGTGTTTGATGAAGTTGAAGTCCAATCTTCTTGAAATTTAGTATACATGTTCCTTATGATATGATATTTCTAATTTTAATGACAAATTTGAGTATTTAGCCCATTTTCACGGTCCACTGAACATAGAAAATGACAATGTGGATGGGGAATCCGTGTACTTCGGACACATTCTTGTTATTCATGTTTGATTTTTCAACAACAAAGAATTTTAGCAAACTATGTTATATATTATGTCGATACCGAAGCACCGACTAAAGCATGTACATAGCTAGCGATACTTGCGATGATTAACAGTCAAACAACAGTTAAATAAATTGAGAATGGAAATAGGAAATGTGTCATTGAGACAACAACCAGACGAAAAGTAAAAACAGCCGATAGACACCAATCTGACATCAAAAATCGACGCACCCGAAGGAGTGCATTAGCTGGCCCCTCCACAAAATGTGTACTAGTTCAGTGATAACAAAGGCCAATGAAAGTAAACTCCAAAGCATCTAAATGAACTTTAATGAAAAATCATACAAGACTAACAAAGCCATTGTGTATAATTGTATATAATGATTAAAGATATGGTGCAAACAAAATGTGGTTTTTGATCTAGTGTAGTTATCAATTCACTTCACCCAAAAGTTAATCTTATGTTTGTACTATGTAAAATCTGTAAATGACAAGATTGAATGCAAATAGCTCCTTAAGTATTGTACAATACATTTGAAATATTAAACTCCATAACTCGATTCCTCTGAAAAAGACGTTCAATCTAAATACATGTTCCTAAAGTCAATAGTCAGTGCAGGCAAAACAATTGTGGATAAAGTACCAGAGATCATCATTACCAATTTGTTTGCAGAGACGGTTTAATTTGCCATGCATGGGAGCAAATTAGGGCAATATAAAGAAACATCCATGATCTACCTTAATCTTTTTTTAAATGGAATCGACGTATATAAAATAAAAAAATCAGGCTAGTTTTGTAAAAAGATATACAATTAATAATTACTCAGATTTTAGTCATATGGTTAGTACATTACACTGTTAATTTGTATTTTACACTGACAATATATCTATATGCATGTGTAGTTCCTTATTTTATAGATCATCAAAGGATAATGAAGGAATTTATGAAAACACACAACCCGCGTCTGAGTGTGGTAATCTTGAATCTAACGGTATTTACAATAAACAAATATATGATTAAATTGTGTTCAACATATTCAATTTGTATGTATGAAAGTTATTTAAACAGAAACCGTCAAATACAACTATATACATATGGAGGAGAACATAGTGTTTTCTAAAATAGCCCAGGTCTTGAAAAGCAGGAAAATGAATTTAACATAGAAATACGATATCAATTCAATTAAAAAAAACATAGATATTAACATGATTAAGAATTTATAAAGGACAAACACTAATGAAGTGTTTTTTAATGTAGGCAAATGCATATTTGACGGGGTCAAATTAGTTCTTAGGTTATAGCTTGCATTTAATTTGAAAATCATAGTTCTATCCATGACCTTGTTAAATTATTCAATAAACTTAGAAATTCCAGTTTTGTGTATTACTATTCCTATAAAAAAAATAATAATATCGAAAGTTCTTATACTAGAGGCAAATGATACCAAAGGAACATTCTAACTCATATATCTTAATAAACTGATAAAGAATAGCTCAAAGAAAAAAGACTAACAACCAAACAGTTAACAAAACACAAAATAAAAACTAAGGACTGAGCGACACGAACTCCAACAATACCTGGCGGTTATCTAGGGTGCTCCGAAAGGGTTAGTAGGTCTTAATCCACACTTGAGTTATGAATAGTTCGTTCATCTTTTTGATGTAAAAATTGAATACAAATCAGTTTAATCACCACGTTGTTAATAATTGAAAAACTATAAATACGGAGAAATAAAGATATCTAAAACTGATAGGTTGCCTTCCACTGTCTAATGCTCTTCATTTGTTTAGGAATCAGACTTGCAGTAAAATTGATTTAAATAATGTCTAATTGACATATATGTTAAAACAAGTAACATAATATCTGTATTTTATGGACTCGCATCATACAAATTTAAGCAAAATCCGAACAATGATTCGAGCGTCACTGATGAGTCTTTTGTAGACGAAACGCGCGTTTGGCGTAATTATATTTTTTTTTATCCTGGTATCTATGATGAGTTTATTTGCACAAAGACTTACGGTTCAAAACGCCGGATCCTGGCTATAATCATATTCTAACCAATGTTCCGTGATTCAAACTGCTTCTGATTTCCGCTTCATGACCAATCACTACACTTAAATAATCAGAAAGGCAAGACAGTGTAACATTCCGTAAAATCCGAAATTGTTCGCATGGGCTAAGATCTTTTAGTATCTAAATGCACTTTGCATTGTACAACATCCTAAAAGGAGATAATTAAAAGAATTGTAACACATTTTTTTCTAAATGACTACTTACATTTTCAGGCAAAAAAGACTCAAAGGTAGCAGCTAAAAAAAACAAGTAAGGATTGTCAAAGTTTCACAGCTAGTATATATTTTTTTTATAAATGACATAGATAATGCGTTTATTTTATATTATACATTAATATTAAACATAAAACCACAACATTTTTAAAAATGATTAAATGGTATGTTAACAAATAGAAAAATATGAATATGTATAGGCTTTTTAAGCTTGTAGTATCAATAAAAAATTGAACACAATTTGATGGAATAATTATGGCAAACAACATTTGTTTACTCGCCTGTTAAAAAGGCTCTAGCTACGAGACACATACAAAATTCAAATTATGATTTTTGTTTTTGTTTAATACATTATTGAAAGTGAAATAGTTAAGTAATACTTCGCTATTAGCTGCCATTATGGTTCAATTATGTCAAAATAGGCTACGAAACATCGATGATGAATTATTCACTTGCAAGCGAATAATTCGTCCTCATTGAATCCTTATTCCCGTTAACTTCAATTTATTCTCTAAGCTAGAAATGGCTTATGCATGATCGATGCGTGTTAGTCTATCAAAATAAAAGAATTTCAATATTGAAAATGAAACAAGGGTAAGGGACGACATCAAAAGTTCAATGAAGGATAAAAAACTTAATTCACATAGTTTTTTTCACTGACCCCCACACACCCCCTCTTAACTTAATTTGGGAAAAATTGGTTGACCAATAGGGCTATATGTAAAATCGATTTTAGATTAACAAAACTTGCAGCAATGTTGACCCCCCACCCCCAAACTATTTGATTTAAGTTTTTTATCCTACATCGATCTTTTGATGTCGTCCCTAAATCATTCTTATACAGGTAAAATTGAAAATTAGCTCATTATTTTAACTTTAAAATTACCAGATGCTCCGCAGGGCGCAGCTATATACGACCGCAGAGGTTGAACCCTGAACAGTTGGGGCAAGTATGGACACAACATTTAAGCTGGATTCAGCTCTAAATTTGGATTGTGATTAAATAGTTGACACAGCATAGGTTTCTGACACAGAATGAATGTGGTCTAATGAACTTAAAATATTTTTTTGCCTTTGAGCAATTCACTACGCTGTTGAATATTAATCCTCTCAAAAAAAAGTTTGAAGAAATTTTCTTTTTATTTATGAAATCTGAAATGAGAAAAATTTAACCCCCCCCCCCCCCCCTCCCATTTTTTTTCACATCCCCCTTTCCCTTTTTCCAAAACTGATCTCAATTTAAATTCCTAATGGAGTTTGCAACAATAACTACTCATTTAAATACATCATAAAATATTAAAATGTAAAATAAAGTGCTTGTTATCACTGAATGGTAAAGATTGTTTTAATTTATCAGTTGGTAGTAAAAGTGAATATACATTGTATATTGTATAAAACAATGATTTAAGTTGATTCAACTACTATTCTGGACAAAGAAAGATAGCTCCAATCAATTGAAAATTTCTTGCTATTGCACAATATTGTGCAATTAGATATTTCTTGCTATTGCGCAATACTGTACAATTGAAAATATTTGCTATTGCACAATACTGTGCAATTGAAGATTTCTTGCTATTGCACAATACTGTGCAATTGAAAATTGCTTGCTATTGCACAATACTGTGCAATTGAAGATTTCTTGCTATTGCTGAATACTGTGCAATTGAAAATTTCTTGCTATTGCACAATACTTAATATAATAATTTTGGATCCTGATTTGAACCAATTTGAAAACTGGGCTCATAATCAAAAATCTAAGTATATGTTTTGATTCAGCATATCAAAAAAGCCTAAGAATTCAATTTTTGTTAAAATCAAACTTAGTTTAATTTTGGACCCTTTGGACTTTAATGTAGACCAATTTGAAAACGGGACTAAGAATTAAGAATCTACATACACAGTTAGATTTGGCATATCAAAGAACCCCAATTATTCAATTTTTGATGAAATCAAACAAAGTTTAATTTTGGACCCCGATTTGGACCAACTTGAAAACTGGGCCAATAATCAAAAACTAAGTACATTTTTAGATTCAGCATATCAAAGAAGCCCAAGGATTCAATTTTTGTTAAAATCAAACTAAGTTTAATTTTGGACCCTTCGCATGGACCTTAATGTAGACCAATTTGAAAACGGGACCAAAAATTAAGAATCTACATACACAGTTAGATTCGGCATATCAAAGAACCCCAATTATTCAATTTTTGATGAAATCAAACAAAGTTCAATTTTGGACCCTTTGGGCCCCTTATTCCTAAACTGTTGGGACCAAACCTCCAAAAACGAAACCCAACCTTCCTTTTATGGTCATAAACCTTGTGTTTAAATTTCAAAGATTTCTATTTACTTATACTAAAGTTATGGTGCGAAAACCAAGATTAATGCTTATTTGGGCCCCTTTTTGGCCCTAATTCCTAAACCATTGGGACCAAAACTCCCAAAATCAATCCCAACCTTCCCTTTGTGTTCATAAAACTTGTGTTTAAATCTCATTGGTTTCTATTGACTTATACTAAAGTTATTGTACGAAAACCAAGAATAATGCTTATTTGGGCCCTTGTTTGGCCCCTAATTCCTAAACTGTTGGAACCAAAACTCCCAAAATCAATCCAAACCTTCCTTTTGTGGTCATAAACCTTGTGTCAAAATTTCATAGATTTCAATTTACTTAAACTAAAGTTATGGTGCGAAAACCAAGAAAATGCTTATTTGGGCCCTTTTTGGCCCCTTATTCCTAAAATGTTGGGACCAAAACTCCCAAAATCAATCCCAACCTTCCTTTTGTGGTAATAAACCTTGTGTTAAAATTTCATAGATTTCTATTCACTTTTACAAAAGTTAGAGTGCGAAAACTAAAAGTATTCGGACGACGACGACGACGACGACGCACGACGCAAGACGACGCAGGACGACGACGCCAACGTGATAGCAATATACGACGAAAAATTAAAATTTTTGCGGTCGTAGAAAAATCAAACAGACGTAGAAAAATCCATTTGCACGAGGTCTATATATCTATTTATATTCATTTGTATGATTATTTCGTGTTTTCGAGGTCATCTCTATAGTTAACTAGATGTAGTCTAGACTTAAATACACACGAAACGGAGCTACATATTCGAACTGATGCCTTGTAATTTTTTTGTTTTGGAATTTTTGATAATTTGGATAAACGTTTTACATTGCTTTAAACCTTATATGAGAATTTGAGACAAATCAATGAACATGTATTTGACAGCTAATGCCCTTTAAATTATTCGCTTTTGATTTGAGAAAAATAGGATTTATCTAAATCATTTTGGGATTTCCTTTTTGATTTGTTTCGAAAATCACACCTGCATTTGAAGGAAATATGGTAAAATTATAAAAAAAAATATATATATATATATAACGATGTTATGAAACAATGCCCCAAAATTACAAACACTTTTTCTTTCGAAATTATGTGCATATGTTACTATAATTGAAAAGGTCAATAAAGATTAACATTTTTCGTGCAGAAAATCATTTTTGTTGGTTTCATTGTGGTTTTAATTACATGTTATAACTAACATACTGTACCTTAAATGACACCTTTTCAAGAAGGTTTAAAACAAATTTGTTACAAACAAAGTAGTAACCTTAAAAGATATTTCAAGCACGTGATTTATGACAAAAAATATATAGGCATCATGTAGAAAAACGTTGTGGTAAAACTTTGGTTCGTAGCTCTGGAGAGTATCGTTCTATGGCCTCTTTGTCATGTGTAATGTTATAGTCTAATACGATGTGCTTCTTTGGCTTGAAAAGTGTCTCGATATATCTATATCTATACTAAGAATTTCGAGGTTTCATTTTCTATTCTATTGCATCAATTGCACATGAATTTCAATATGTTAACCTAGCTGGCGGCTCACTCCTTAGATGCGACATGTCAACTGTGGATATGACAGTAATTAAAGCCAACGGAAATTTTTGGGTTGACAATCATAAAGATTTAACACATTTTTTCTAGTGTTTTTTTTAGAAGTTAGAAGTAATTTATGCAAGCCTGATATTTATTTGAAATTTGTAGCTTTTATTTAACAGGGAGTAAAATAGAACAGCCATACGCACGGCAATCTTACCTTTACGTCAGTCTTTCGAATTATCATACTTGTCCTAGATCTATTAGAAGCGAAATAATTCATTTTTGCATATCCTTGACCGTTATATTCGTTAATTGTATCTCTCGAAAACGCTCGAAATATAATAAAATAAAAACGGCCTAGATGCTGCGAAAAATTAAAACAAATCAATAGCTTGCATGAATTGTTTTAATTTAATTACAGGTCTTGATATACTAATTTTGCCAATATTTATAATTTCAGCGAGAACACCTATGAACCTATTCAAAGAGGGAAATCTGACCGACAACAATACACCACGATACAAGTACCAGCTGTTAAAACTGCAGGTACTTAAAATGTTTCCAATTCATATTGTAAATACCTATTTGTTTCCAAATCTTTATATGCTCGTCAAATATGCCACAAAAACTTTTTTATTATCATTTTATTATAATACATGTACTTTATGGACTCGCATCATACAAATTTGCGAAAACTCCGAAGGATTCCCAAGAGACACAGACTTACAGTTTTAAAGCGCAGGTTCCAAGCTTTTATCATGTTTTAACCCATGTCACTTGATTCGAAATCCTTCTGATTACTCTCCAATACCAACCACTGCCCTTAAATAATCAGAAAGGCAAGACGGTGTAACTTATCGTAAAAGCCAAAATTGAATTCATGGGCTAAGATCTTTTAAAATATAAATGCACTATGCATTGAACAACATCCTATAAAGAAATAATTTTAAGTATTGTAACACATTCTTGTTTGATTTTTTTCTAAATGACTACTTACATTTTCAGACAAAATAGACTCAAGGGTAGCAGCTAAAAATAATAGGTAAGGATTGTCAAGGTTTCACCGCTAGTATATTTTACCATAAGTGACAAAGATAATGCGTTCATTTTATATTATACATAAATATTTAACATAAACCACAACAGTTTTAAAAATGATTAAAGGTGAAGTTACCAAATAGAAAAAAAGATCAGTATATTTAGGCTTTTTAATACAATGTGTTTACTCGCCTGTAAAACGGGCACTGGCTACCAGATGCGAAATTTAGATTATGATCTTTTTTTTTAAATATTATTGAAAGTGAAATGGTGAAATAATAATCCCCTATTATCGGCCAATATGGTTCAATTTTGTCAAAATAGGCTAAGAAAAATCGATGATGACTTATTCACGTGCAAAAGGTTGATAAAGATTAACATTTTTGTGCAGAAAAATATTTTTGTTGGTTTTAATTACATGTTATAACTAACATATTGTACCTAAAGTGATACCTTTGCAAGTAGGTTTAACACAAATTTGTTACAAACAAAGTAGAAACCTTAAAAAATATTTCCTGCACATGATTAATTAAAAAAGTATAAAGGCATCATGTAGAAAAACGTTGTGGTAAAACTTTGGTTCATTGCTCTGGTTAGTATCTCTCTAGGGCCGCTTTGTCATGTGTAATGTTGTAGTATAATTCGATGTGCTTCTTTGGTTGTTTCAGCAACGGCGTGATTAGTTTCTCGATATATCTATACTTGTAATTTTGAGGTAGATGTTGTTTCATTTTCTACTCTATTGCATCAATTGCACATGAATTTCAATAGGTCAATCTGGCGGCTCTCCCCTTAGTTTAGTTTAATTATTTCAGTTTTATTACAAGGAGTGTTACACTTATTTTGCCAATATCTATAATTTCAGCGAGAACACCTATGAACCTATTCAAAGTGGGAGACCATACACCACGATACCTGTTCCAAAAGTTAAAGCTGCAGGTACTTAAAATGTTTTCAATTCATATTGAAAATACACATTTTTCCAAATCTTTATATGCTCGAAAAATACGCTACCAAAACTTGTTTTCATCACTATCATGATTATCTGTATATGTATGTTAGGTCAGTTCTAAAAAAAACATTTCAAAAAGGATGAACATCTTATCAATATATGTGTCTCAATTTCTAGAGTCCATTTTGATTACAGATATATAAGCTATTTATACTTAAAATTACAAGCCCTCTGTGACTAGTTTGTTGTACATGTTGTAGCAATTTTATAATAGTACGAAAGAAACCCATAACAGTTGAGAAAAGACAGATAATAACATTTTCAAAAGATAACAAAGAGAAGATAGATCTGGATATCACGCTATTTTAGTTTCGCGAACCCGTCACTCAAAACTCAGATGGCAGTACGACTGCCTTTAAAATGTATTTAAAGTTATTTTAATAAACAGTTTCGTTCGTGCGAAGTTAACTTAAGAATGCTGAAATGGCTTAAACTTGTCGAAGTATACAGTGGGTTATTTTCATAAGACAAATTTTGAAAGTGGAATAATTTCTAGTTTTATAATTTCAGATCTTAGAAGACCACTAAATCCTCAGTATGTAAACATTGAAGGGAATACAAAGACTAATCCAGACGAAAAAATAGCATTGCGGCCTCTTGCAAAACTAAGACCGGTACGAAAAACTTGAGAAAAGAAATGTTTGTCTGCTTTTTACATGTTAAAGGAATTGGAAAAAAACAAGATATAATCTTACACATTTGTACATTTAAATACTCTTAAATTGTTCGTTGATACATTCATAAATTATAAAGAAACTCAGGTTTCAACTTCCGCAGGCCAACTTGACCTTAGACGGGCATAGTTTTTTGTTATGCTCCTTGGTAATATAGATGTTCAACTGTTTCGGTTTCTGTACATGATTTGCTTTCAAATGTTCGGCTTTTAGTGTTCTTGACAAGAATAAATTCAGAAGAGCGCGTCGGACGCATGGCATTAAAAACGTGATTGATGTTTTATATTTTGTTATGTTCCTGTTGCAAAAAGGAAACCTTGGCTTTTTCCATTCATTATTGATTTTGTATGTATCATCTCCTAAATTGATTGATGACATTCCAACTTCTATTGCATTGATTTAAAACGTTTGTTTAATAAGTTGATGTACATATTGTATTTTGTAACATCTAAATTTTTGGTTGTCAATTTATTCGTGGTTTTATAATACTTTGTTAAGAATACATAAAAAAAAAAGTGTATGCTACTTATCTATTTTTCACCATCATTATAATATATGACATGAAGGGAGAATATTTAGCACACAAATTAATGTGACCATTGCTTACCAAAATCATTGTTATTTCATTTGTTGTTTTATTTTTTTTAAATAATAAATCAAGAAATACTTACCTTGTTAAGGATGTTCGCTCGTCTAGTTTTGCCAGATATTTGGAATCCTCTGGTTTTATCAATGTAATTCCATAACAAAATTTTGCATATTAACCCCTTCTATTCTTTCCAGACTTTGATTGCATTTACATTTGTAGTTCAAAATGTTATCTTTCATTTTATTTTCAAATTTTTGTTATTTTTTCATCGTTTTATAATGAAAAATGATACCAATGTTAAACTCATGAACAGTCTTGAAAGAAAAGATATTTATAGAGTAGGCTTATGAAGTTATGTTAATTATGTATAGGCTGACAATTAAAAAGATGATAATAATTTAAAGTTTACAGCTAATTAAATTTGTTGTTGCATTTCACAATGGTTTGTAGTTATCCATTGTGAGAATGTACCAGAGTATAGAAACTAAACATCTGATGATTCAAGCAATAAAGATAGGCTGTGTTGAAGACCCCAACGTCGTATTTGGTTGTTTTCTGCTCATTGGTCGGGTTAGCATTGTTGTCTCTTTGACACATTTCCCATTTCCATTCTCAATCATATTTCAATAGAAAATGTGCTACTCGGAATAACATAAAAAATGTGGTGCACACTGTTAAATAACCCGCTACGCTCGTTATTTGGTGTGCACCAAATTTTTTATGTTATTTCTTCATAGAAAGAAAAAATATAAGTCATTCTTTAAATGTTTATACGTCTTTGTGACAGACGCAACTACTTATTCATATAGCTGACAAAATTTCCCTAAAGGCTCTTTCACAACATAAGCAAATTACAATGTACATATAATATCTGGATTTTCCTAATATCATACACAGTGAAACATTTCCAATGATAGTTCAGGCAATTAATTTTATCTGTTTACATGCATCGCATAGCGTTAAGCTGGGGTCACACATTCACAATTTTTATTGCCGTCCTTGACAGGACCATTCCCGATTAAAATTTGTCAAAGTCTGATCAAGATACTGTGTAATCGTGGATGGAAATTCAAACTTTAATTAAAATTTGTAAAAAAAATATTTAATCACAACAACAATCAGATATTGTTCAGGAAGCGTCGATATTCAACCGTTTCCAAGCAAATTTGTCCCGATAATACCGTTCTCAATCCGATTTGTATCTTTCACGTGGTAGTATTCGACCGAGTCTGCCACGACTGCGTCCCGATTCTATCGAATGTGTTCCGACGATGACGGAAGTTATCCGTTAGAAAATTTTCGCCATATTCAAAACAATCAGGTACTGTCGGAACGTAATCCTATCATGGTCCGCTAAATCGCATTGCAAACGGCTTTGTCTGGTCTCAGTCGTATTGCGTTTTGTACTTTTCGGGACTCTGACGTGGGTATCATTGACGAATTTCGTATTAATAACAGTTCCGGGACGGTTTCGGCAAAGACGGCTCGCAATCGACAAGATCTGGCTGCAATATGGACTCAATCGCAGAAAAACAGCATTGAAAAATTTCTCCAGATCATTCCTGTTCCACCGTGACAAGACACCGTCCAGAAAACACAGAACACTGTTAGATTTTGATCCGATACAGCAGAATCTGTCATGACATAGTCACAGTTGTAATCCGACTAGACAAAATCGGCTGAGTTTCCCCGAATGTTAAGCTTTACTAGACGCACCTAACTGTCGGGGTGCTTCGCCGAACTATCAGGACCATTAGTTTAAACAATTATATTTTATTCAAAAAGTGCATGAAATATATTTATACAATATAAATACAGGGATTCGGAAACAAGAAAAACTTATATAAATCCGTCTCCCTTTAAAAAAATGACAAAATTAGGAACATGGTATAAGAAACTCGTATAATCTAATTTTCAATATGTAAATGTTTCGAAAATAAGATAACATTAAATCAAAGTTTCAACATCTATAAATCGACATCGACATAAAGATAGTAAGTGTTACGGACCAAACCTTCCTGTTTCTAAAATAAATCTTTGAAAGACTTTAAAAATATTTTCGTTTTCCTAATCACTGATGATTTCACTACCTGATAACAATGTTTGTACATTATATATTGGTAGTGTAGAAATGGTTTGTGTCCTGTTGAGTCGATAATTATGACATTCTAGCAGATAGTGTTTGCTGCTCTCAACTTGCCCACATTTACAGAGGCTGGAAAGAACAATATTTTTCTAGAAAAGGTGTTCATTTAAGCCACTGCAGTTCAACCGGAGGCTGGCGTGAAGTATTTGGCATTTTCTACAATCAGTATTAAAATATGTAGGGACTTTCTTAGTATCTCTTATTATATTTATCAGGACCATTCTCGACCCGTAGGAATCTGTTACTAATTGAGGATAGTAATCCGATTTTTTCCTCTTTTCGTGTCTTATCGCTGTCTGATCTCAAACGGGAGCAATTATCGGCAATGTGTGAACGCAGCATTATGCACATGCCTTGTTTATTTGAGTTTACAGTATCGGCATTTTTTGGAATGTGTAACATCATTGATCTTTGATCTCTGGTGAATATTTAAAGTAAACAGTAAAAATAAGAAATGTTTAAAACCTCTTACAATAAAGAAAACATTAGCCACTTAATGGTATATTTAAGTCCAATTGTCAGATATTGTAGTCTGGGTCGGAAACAGTCATTTAAATGGGGGTTCCAACCATGTGTCCCCATTCAAATGCATTATAATCTTAAAAAGTGAAGATTCCAACCCCGGGAAGCACTGACTTTAACTTCCAATGATGTATGTTTGTATATATTTTCAAATTCTTATGTATCCTGTATAAGGGCCTTATTGACAGGTTATTTCATTGTTGTTATATGAGCTATAAGGTAAAAGAACATATACTTGGTAAACCGTATAATGTCAGAGGGTGGTGAAAGAGGGTTATAAACACGAGACACGCAAAAAACGTTACACGAAAAATAAAAATCGGGAAAAACGAAACACGAAAAATAAGATCGTAAATATTAAGGAAACATTTACAGAAGTTATTAGTCAGCTGTTCTTTAAGATCATGCAGTCATTATAAATGGACATGAAGTCCCTGTGGTCACTTTTAGGGTTCGCTAGTTGCATCTAATTTGGAGACAAACACATTATTCATAGTAATTTGATGGACTTTATTGCGTACCATACATATACCATATAATTGCAAAAGTAGAATGGTAACAAAGTTAATGTACATCAAGTTTTAATATATTTCACTAGTCTCACTTTGAATAAGTCCCAGGGTTTTTTTTTCTTTTCATTCAATGCCGTAAAAGCATGCACGAGAAATTAAGAGCACCGATACGAAACACGAAAAATAAATAGGTGGAAACACGTAGCACGCACATCGAGCAAAACACGAGAAAACGAGAAATAAAAACTCAAAACTATAACACGTGAAATAAAATGACAGAAAACGTTGCACGAAAAGAACCCTTTACCAACCTCATGTCAGGTACATCACCATCTGCGACATTAGCTATAGGTAAAAAAAGATGTAATTGATTGCATATTATTTTTTTTCTAATAAAAAATGTTAAATGATTTTTATATCTTGTTTTATCTAATAAACGGACTGTTACTGATGTACGTGTATTCAACTGAAGACGATTATATGAAATACCAATCCTAAGTCCTTACTCCTAGACCGAAATGTAAAACGATTTGTCAGGTAAGTTCATTTTTATCTAAATGTTGAAAGCGCATTCCGTTAAAGTTAAAGTCCTATTTACAAAAAAATAAATAATTAATGTTTCTGTAGATTGCATATACATGTAGTATATAAGTCTAATGAAAATGAAATGTTATGTCTTAAAATTTTAATATTGATGGGGATAATTCCCAAATGATATGAAGAGGAAATATATTATACCTAAGTTGAAGATATATTATATAAAAGTAAAAAATGTCATATGATTGCCAATGAAAATCTCTCCGCCAGAGACCATATGACAAAGAAAGTTAGCAATTAAAGGTCGTCAAAACATTGAGCAAAACGGAAAAAAGAAGCGTGTGACATATGCATATGTCCGTTGTCATTGACCTCATTTTCATGGTTCAGCGATTGCTTAAAATAATTTATTTTTATTCCGTGACTTATAAATTGGGAAAATAATCATTATAAATTTGATATATGGGTTCTTTGTAAGGTCTTAATGTCCTGTCCAACAGGAAACACACGTTTTATTAGTGAACAGAAATCAGTAAATTAGATAATTCAAAATTAATAAAATAAGCCCACACAAGAGAAACAATTGAATATAATTTGGTGAGTCCATTTTAGCGACAGACTTATGAATCGTTGATTCTAGAAAAAAAGACTTCACGGTAAATAAATAGGCTGACGTCATGACAATGGTTTGAGTTACACGTTTACGGGTCCGTTTTTCTTATGCTGTTAGCAGTGCAAGTCAACTATATTTCTTGTATTAATTGTGTACGGAGTGATTGTAAGGTGCACATGTTCATGATGTTAGTCTGCTAGTGGTGTATGTAATGATTGTAAGGTGTAAATGTAATTGCAGCATATTTCATATGACCTTGATCTGATTTTCAGGGTTCATTGGTCAATTATAATTGTTCTGTGTTTTGCACTTTGAATGACTGAAACGTGTACATGTCTATCATGTAGGAACGTGTCACACCAGTCTTACTTTATTTTCCTTGTTCATTGGTCAATGTTAAGTTTCGGAAGTAATGTCGTTTTTGAAGATACTTTTAACAACACGCCAACTTTACTTTTTGGTGTATGTAATGATTGTGTTTGGCAGGGTTTATCTGACCCTGACCTCGTTTAAATGTAAGTGTTCCTGGTTAAGTCTTTATATAATAAGGTTAGTACTTGAAATATGGAATGATGGAAGATGTACATGTTTTCGGTACATATTTTCTTACCTTGACCTCATTTTCATGGTTCACTGATCATTATCACGGTAATTTGTTTCTTGTATATGCCTTCAAAGTATCAACAACAACCAAATCATACAAATAATTTCTTTAACTTCCATAGCTAAACAATTTATGTGATAAATCTCAATCATATTTTTAAATTTTGAATGACCAGGAACGAAACCTGACTGGAATTTGTACAATTATAGCATGTCTTCAAAAATGAAATTAAAAATATGTTAATAACTATCCTTTCAAAAATTTTACCCATACAAAGTGCAATAGAACGATAGTTAGAAACAATCGATTTATCTCCGTTTTTGAAAAAAAAAAAGCTAAAACACTAGCACTATTCCAGCAACTATTAAATTTTGAAGTTCTAATTGATCTATCGAAAATATACGATAAAGGTACAGATTTTTGGTTGAATAAATTTACAATAGACTTGAAATTGATAACAATAGAAACAGAGATTCAAAATACCAAATTTTACACTTATTTATACCGCTTTTAAGCAAAAACTGAATGTCCAACGTTACATTTTGTGTGCAAAAGATCGGAGTTCTGTTTCTTTCATACCATTTTTTTTCTCCGATGATCGTAAAACGTCATCAAAATATTGCTATTGCATGTATTATAGTTATTTGCGATAATCAATATCATTGAAACCGTTAAATTTCATTTTTGAAAAAATGGTCAGAACAATGTCTAAGCATAGGCCCGGTAGCTAAATCATATATTGGGTTAGTGCGTTTCTATCGTGAAATTTGAAATGCTGATAGAAAAAATATTTTCAATATTTCTAAAGTTTATTTACTACATTCCTGGTTCATGATATTTTTTTGCCGGTATAATTTTTAATTACCATGACTTCAAAACGTATAGCCATCTTGTCACAACGAAAAAATTATCGAGGTACAATGTAGGTTTATGAGACATTATATATAAAGTATATACTGTTAAAAAAAAATACAAATTGTAAGACGAAGTAAAATATCAAAAAATAATTTCAAATCATTGTGATTAAGATACAGATCCGGTGTCAAGAAATTTCAGTGGAGCGTTGACACGGAGATGCATAAACTTAAGCCACTTACATTAAGACATTCAGTCGTAGTACTGATGTACTAATGTATCGTATGACATATAGAAAAATCCGTCCGTTCGGTACAATTCTAACTCATTTTATAAGCAGTTTTATGTGTTCAGCTCTGTATTTTAATTCGGTTGTTTTCATATCGAACTTTTTTAAATTTACAGAAAGCGAAACATCTATTAACGGGTCTAAGTGTCCCCTTTCTTTGGATGTTTATATATATATATATATATATAGTTTTACACGCGCTGGCGCCAGGCAAGGTAAGCTTAAAATATGACACCATTATCAAGTATAAAATTTAAAAAAAAAGTCTTTTTTTTTTAAAACATCAGCAATCAAATATTTACAAATTACGCACAAATTAAAAAATTAAGAATTGCATGATGATCTAGTGTTTAACCAAACTACAAAATAAAACTCATTTATATAGTATAACTTGAATAGATAATTAATGTGTTGCCAATAGTCTACTCGTTTTTAAGTGTGGTAGTATGAATAAGAATATTTTTCAGACTAGATAACTCCAAAACAAGGTATAACAACTGAAAGGGCAAACTTATTATTCTTCATCGTATGGTACAAATAGAAATTGAAAATTTAGTGTAAACGGGGGTAGAGGGGAGGTCCCATCATCTATTAATTAATTATAACCTTAGTAGTAAAATTAACAATATTTTTCAAAGTATATAACTTCATCCAAAACAAGGTATTACAACTAAGGCAAGCTTCGTAGTCATCAGCGTATGGTTTAAAAATAGAAAAATGAATATTCAGTGCAACCAGGGGAGAGAATACGCTGAGAAAAGTTACAGGGGTCCAACCATTCTATAATTAACACCTTTCATGTCTGCCAAACTTTCAGACAAATAACATTTATCAAATTAGTGCGGTCACTGACCGATACTATCAATTATTTTCGACTGTTTTTTATTTGCTTATATCATATTATATTTTCATTTTATTCATTCTAATTGATATTCAATAATTGAACAAGACTGACATTCCAGATCCTTTTTTATTTGACGTTTGTTATAATTTTGTAATGTTATTTACTTTTGCTTACCATTTTTTCAATACTTGAAATAATAATATTACAAATGTATCTTCATGTGTAATATATAATAATTTAATTATATATATATATATATGTTGAATGATTGAATGAAGGTAAAATAAAAAAAAGTTGATACACAAAATCAACGAGCTATATTTGAAACTTAATCTGATTACATTTGAGAAGATATAAGAAAGAATATTCACACAAGATTAGTTTTTGTCATTAAATCAGAATTTTTTCTTGACATTGCATTGTGTAATTGATAACAAAATACGAATAATTTATCTAAAAAGAATGTATTGAATAAGGAATAATGTATAAAATGTTATCTGTTAGACAACTTATTACTCTTTTGTACAGAAATACTATCTTTCTGTCTTTACATAAATATTTCTGTATATACGGAATTATTTCTGTATATACGTAATTCGATTTCTGTATATACGTTATTCGATTTCTGTGTATACGGAATTAATTTTGTATATACGTAATTCTATTTCTGTGTATACGGAATTATTTCTGTATATACATAATTGGATTAACGTATATACGTAATTAGTTTTGTATATACGTAAATCGAATTATGTATATACACAAAGAAGTATTTTTGACCCTGATTCCGCGCCATACATTATACTTAAAACATTCTTGTGATATTTTTGAGTAATATGTAATATATCTGTTGTATTTAAAAAAAAATGCATATGGCTGAACGTAGTTTAAATGGTTTGACTTGATGAATGTTGCATTGAATAAATTTTCTTTTTTCTTTATTATTATATTTTTATTTGTTTTACTGCTTTCAGTATTATCTGAAGTGTCTTGGACTATACCCATTATACTGTTTCGAGAACCACTCCCCTCAAACCTAAATGGTTTTCAGGAAATACTCGATATGTTTCTAGTTCCTTGTTCACTTAAACATTTTATTTATCTCGCCGTAAGTTGACATTTGAACGGCTGTACTTAGATTTTTTTATTCTGTTTTACAATACTTACGAATATGTTCCGAACCATATCAATATTTGGACCATATGCGTGCGGTCATGACCATATGTATACTAAGTATATTTAGTATGTATTTTTTCTATGCGATACCTCATGTTTAAATATTAGTAGAACGTTGTAGTATAATGTCATTTTGTGATTTTCAGACATATCTCGAAATGGTTCTGTTATGTGTTTATGCTCAGTGTTAACTTTAGTGGTCGATAGAATTGGTCGCTAGCTTGATTGGTCGCTAGAATTGGTCGATAGCTTGAGTCTGCTTTATTAAATGGTTGATTGGTTATTCATCAATTCATTTCATTCATTCATTCATTCATGTCATTGTCTGTTTCATCATACTCGATGATTATGACGATTGACTGAGACTGACGACATTTCTAATATACGTCACTGCACAATTTCATATACACGTCACTACACACGACAATTAATAAGCTGCCATATTTTCACATCATAACAGACCGACAGAAATATTTGTTGGCGATTATACGATATGAATGCCTTAAAAAATGATAAAATCATGCACAGAAGACAAAGTTTATAATATATACATGCATTAATTAGTTCAAGAATTTGATAAAAAATATTTTCCACCAGTCACTCGTTTCATATGACTTTAAGCTGATACTAAAATAGATTAAAAACGAGAACGATATTGCACAAATAATATTGACGAACATTGATTTAAAACGAATTGGTGGTTGGGTCAATTTATCATATCAAAATTATATAAGGGTCAAGACAAGATGACACAAAAGCGAGATGAAGATATAATATTTCCTCAGTAATGGAGGCATGTTTGTTTTTAAGGTGGGTGTACACTTAGTTATGGTAGATTTTTACGATATGAAATTATCATTTATACACAATTTTGGAAATAATATGTATACGCATTTTGGAAAGAGGACTTTGAGGTAAATAAATTAACAATTTAAGTTATTAATTGTCTGATTTTTTTTGATTTATTTACTTATTCTAAACGTTAATTAAAAAAATATGTATTGCCAGTAGAGATACAAAAGTATATCATGTATAATATAGTAGTTCGTATATATATAAACTATTCAATTGAAAATTAAATCGCATGGGTTAATGTCCAACATTAATGGTTCATTTTCTTTACCTATGAATGGGCTTCAAAATCTTCTGATATGGACATAATTATCTCATTCAGTCTTCATGCCCTTCGGTATAACAATCTTCACGAAATGTGATTTGTTAAAACTTAGAGCTTGCATATTTAGAAACTTAATGCAAATCCTATTGAAAGGGTTTCCTTTTAAGAATGTCAATGGATTATCTGATATTTTACGTTTCTATTTTGACACTAACCTATTCTATATAATCATGTCGCTTTATAGATTAGTCGAGATGTAATTTCGTGTTTCAACACCAATTTCTATTTTTTTCTAGTTATGCAGACAATTCAAGGTTATAACCACATTCTTCTTCGAGAATGGTTGTTTTTCCACAGATAATGACTCACAGAGTTTGCATTGAATTGCGTTTTTCGTAAAAAATAATTTTTACATGATTTTCAAAAAATCGGAACATGTCATTCTTTCAGTTCGAGCTACGGAAGTTTTCAAAATATAAAACGATTAGGTGCTCATTAGAGAGATAAATATCAAAAATTAAAACATTAACAAATCGTCCTTTAGAAATCTATAAGAAAGCCGGATTTCCCATTAGTAATGTACATGACTGTGTGTATATTTATAAAATATTGACAAAAATAATTATCAAAATTAATTTCACTGACCTCTATATGAAAGTGTATGACATAATTTAAATGTCCAAATGTTTGAAGTTTCTGTGTAATTAGAATTTAATTTATTTGTTGAAGGTTTTGTGAATTTATCGATAGTTTCGATTCTTGTACGTGTATTTAAACGGTGTTAAATATGTCTCAGGCCGACTGACCATTCATACAGAAAATAAAATCTGTCTAGAGGGTAAGGAATTAATGTTTATTCTACATATGTAATTCTTTCCACACAACATAAGGTTTTTTAATATTTCAAATTGTATTATTGAGCAGATACAAATAACTTTTCACTACTGTACAGACGTATATTGATTTTACGAGTTCTCCAACATAAATGATCATAAAAACATCTGAATAAGATGATGCACATGTCACAGTTGGTATGTGTACAAACACCTTTAAATAAAAATTTAGTTTTGCAAAAAATGTATGAACAAATTATTGGTACAAGTACTACATGTATCATGTGTCGTCTAAAAAACAGTCTGATTACATGAAATAAACATATGAACTTTATTTGTTCAAAAATTGAATTCTTTGGGTTCTTTGATATGCTGAATCTAACCACGTATCTAGATTTTGGATAATTAATTAAACATTGATTTCCATAACCGTTGGCTTTTCAAACTTTTGATAATAGCAAAGTGGTGATATTTATTCTTCATCATTTAGTATAATTATAATACACACATTACATGTAAGAATGAAAAATCTACCTTGAAGAAATACATGTAGTAGGGATAAATCGCCGTTTCAATATCTAATGCATTCTGGGTAAAATATTCAAAAAGTGTACACCAAAACCTTCTTACCAATAAATCAATCAAAGTCGTGACGTTATTATTATTTTGGGGTATGAACAATAAGATTATCTTAAATGATCGTTCTTTAGATTAAAAAGGACGATTTGAGCAGCATTGCTTTGAATCGACACGTTTTAATGATACAAATCAGAGTTGCTATAAGACTTATATAAATATTAAGGAGATTGTGCAGGTTTTAAAAGGTGCATATTTGTTTAAGGACCAGCTGAAGCTTAGGACGGCACCGAGTGCGGGAATTTCTAGCTACATTGAAGACCTGTTGGTGACCTTCTGCTGTTGTTTTTTCTATGGTCGGGTTGTTGTCTCTTTGACACATTCCCCATTTCAATTCTCAATTTTATCATATACAAATTATATAATTTTATGATATGCATTAAAATATAAAAAGCAAATAAAATGCTAGATGCTTTCAATAACTTGTGAAATATAATACAATTTTGGGAATCCTCAATCTTTATTTCATTTATGGTGAAATATTCCAGCAAACAATATATTTTTGTTTGCTTATTGGAGGCATTTTTTTTAGATAGTTACAATCATAGTTGGATTGTTTTGGATAGGACAATGCATTTAATTTACAAAAATGCTTATCTAATGAGACAATCATATTAGATAGAAACATAATCATCACCAGAGACCTATGATACCTGTCATCACCAAAAGAAACTTTAGATATTTAATTTAAAAAAGTGATTATCGAGCAGTACGGAACCCACTTAAGTTTGTTCTTTCCTCCGGTTTCTGTTTTTTAACCATATTTGGAATCCTCTGGTACTAGCTATTTAGTGTCATTAAAACGCTTACATTTTTTACATTCATTTATTAACTATAGCTTTGAAAATTTTATCGAATCCATGTAAATTTTTCATAACTTTTGAGAAAAAAGTGACAATATGAAGGTTAACTGTATGAAAACTGTACAGAGAATCATTTCCTGTCAAATTTTTAATAGCTTATATCAGGAAAACAAGCACAAGGACCATTATTATTTTTTTTTATTTTTTTTAGTTCCTTTATTCATATGCTGTCAATTTTTAAACGTCTTAACACCGTACAAAAATGTTTTTTTTTATATAGAGTAGCGAACATCCTTTAAATTGGGATCGACTTCATGTGATCCGGAAATTACAGCAGTACCTACATCAGTAGTCACGCCAATCATGTACCTTGGTTGAAACACATTGGTAAAGATGCAGCCATAAATGTATATAGCGATTATGCATTTCCAAAGTTATTCCAAACCCCTTATATTTGACCGAATGGAAGGATTTAAAATGATAACCCCAAGGGTGACTGGGATATAGAAATATGGTCATTTGGTCTTCTCCCGACCGGCAGTAAAACGCTTGCCGAAGTGGGGCGTCCGTTTGGCTGTGCGGGATGTATCAAGTTCGCAATCACGTCCGGTCAGAAGGGGGACGTTAAATCCGATGCCTCGTGTAAAGAGAGTGCCACGCTCTTTGCACGTGAAGAACCCGTGCAACAACTCTTTGAGGGGTCCATAGGTCGCCTGTTGCAAGGCAAAATTGCTGACCCTATCCAATATACCCTCATTTTCTAATGGCAGTCCAAATTTCCCTGACCATCATCCAAGATGGCCTCTATTGTATCAACCTACCTATTGTATTTATTGTGAACTTGTTCTCGTCCTGAATATGCATGAAATATTTGCCACTGGACGTTAAGCAACCAACAATCAATCAATCAATGAAATGATAACAGTGGTTTCCAGGACGAAAGATTAACACTACTTTTATTTTTGTATCCTGCAGGGACAACGCAGACATTAAAATATTCAATATTATACAAGCAAAAAGTACTGACAACTGAATTCTTGGTACACATTTATTCAAAACTAATCCAGGGGTGAACTCAGAGATACACAATTTATATATTTTCAGGTACATTAGAAATATGTTAAACAGATGTTGAGATGGAGATTACCGAACAATTCCTAACTTGACAAAAAGTAAGTTACTTCAGTTTTTCAGCAAGTAACAGGGACATTCGACTACAATCTTAATTACATGTACAGAAGGTATGCCTGGTATTTCCACAGGTTGGTGTATTCATTTGTCACTTCATCCCCCCCCCCCCCCCCCCCAAAAAAATGGCCATCAAAAGTGCATGCTGAAAAGGAAGTTAAACACCAATATAACAATAAATCATATCAACTAATTCAGTTAGTTGCTTCTTCTTTTTCAAGTCGTGCTATTATACTGTTGTGTTGTCAGTGATACTTTCAATTAGCGCTTGGTGAATGCAATTGTCTTTTAGATTATTTTTTAATTATAATTTTCAATGCAAAGCAGATCATAAAATCATAAAAAAAGAAATTGTGGCTTGATTGCCAATGAGAAAACTCTCCACAAGAGACCAAAATGACACAGTAATTAACAACTATAGGTAACCGTACGGCCTTCAACAATGAGCAAAGCTCACACCCAATGACATGTCCTTTATTATAAGTTCCAGAAAAAAGATTGTGTTCTGAAGCTGTTCTAATCAATATATGCCAAATTATATGAGATATAAAGGAATGACTGTAATAATAGAAAACAAAATTAACACTTGATAGAAACAAAAAACAACAACAAGAGCTGAGCTTGTATTCTTTGCTTCCTTCGACTAACTATGATTGTCAATTTTCCTACCGGTTTTGTATTAAAGTTTAATCACGTAAACATCATATTGGTAGTGTTTTTTTTTGCCATACACCGGTTATTATTTGTACGATTTTTTGGCTCACGGGTGAACTACAATGTAGGCTGTGTTTGTCGACACGCTGTTCTATTCATGCAACTTTCGATTTCCTATTTTGAACTAATTTCGTCACCTTTTTTGCTAATAACCAAAATGAGAGATTAGTAATTATATTTTCGTTTAATATCAATATTTGTAAACATTGTTAATATGTTCAGACGTATTACAAATCTAGCAATGGCCCAAACACAGTTTTCAAATATTACAAAAATTGTTATATAGACTAGATGTCACTTGGTTATGTGTATCGTTTGGTTGCTGTCTTTGCGTCTCTTTTATCTAGACTGAAAAGCATTATATGTTCTTTTGAAGACATTACTGAAAATGCAAATACTCCTTGAAATAACTACTTGACATGTAAATTTTGTAATAGTGATACTATAATATTGTTTTCTCTATTGTAGAATTAAGAGAGACAGTCATCCTGTTTCCATAGTAACGTTGCATAGTTTGCACCGCATTAAAAAATCTGAGGCTACCCTTTTCAGTGATGAGAATACCCAAAAGTGCAAAGTTCAAAAATAACATTATTTATATTTTATCATTTTTGCTTATATGCATATACTTCTATAATTATAATACTCGAATGTCATACATTCCAATGAAACAAATAACGGAACGTGCTAATTTTTCCACCTTCATATCTTCAAAATACTCTGAAAGTAATGGAACGCTACACCTAGAAGGCTACTTTGAGGGTGGTGCGTTCGGGAAAATATCTGTTATTGACATTAAAAACTTATCGTTTTTATCTCTGTGGAATAAGAAGTCTATAGTTTCGTACCAAGAAAGCAGCGAACCAGTTACAGTTTCAAAGAAAATAATAGGCTGTCCAGGATTTTTCCCGTACCATAAAGTGAAAATAAATGAAATCAATGAAATTGAAAAGAAAAATCTACCGGATTGGAGGTTATTTCAACAGGAAAGGACAGTCGAAAATGTCAACTGCAGGAGTCTGTTCGATAACAACACCTTAGAACAGAACAAGACTTTGAACAATCTGTTGAAACAACCATATGTAGAGATACCGCCTTCGTCATACATAAACATAAGCAAAGACTGCGAAAAATACAAACAAGACAGAGGATATATAACATCTTCCCTGACTGAAGAAGAAGAGAATTTCCCAATAGCTTATAGCATTCTTGTCTTCAAAAGCATACAACAAGTTGAAATCTTATTAAGATCAATTTATCGTCCTCAAAACGTATATTGTATACATTGTGATACAAAAGCTGACCCCAATTTCAAACTTGCACTTCAGGGTATAACTAGTTGTTTCGAAAATGTGTTCATATCTTCAAGATCGTTCAATGTAGTCTGGGGTACTGTTGGAGTTTTATTACCTGAAATTGCATGCATGAAAGATCTCTGGAAACACAAGAAGTGGAAATATTTTATTAATTTGACTGGCCAGGAATTTCCATTGAGAACAAATTTAGAGTTAGTGAAAATATTAAAGAGTTATAATGGAGCCAATGACATGGAAAGTACAGTGAAAAGGTCAGTGAAAATAGTTGGAATATTAATATAACAAACATTCATGATACGTCTGAGTATGACTCTAAATGTTAATCAACGTTCATGCATGATATATGCTTTCAGTCAATCTACATGTACGTTTAGGGACGACATCAAAAAATTCAATGTAGGATAAAAAAAAACTTAATTCACATAGTTTTTTCGCTGACCACCTACCCCCTTCTTAACTTAATTTGGGAAAAATTGATTTACCTATATGGATATATGTAAAATCTATTTTAGATTAACAAAACTTGCAGCAATGTTGACTCCCCACCCCCCACCCCCAAACTATTCGATTTAAGTTTTTTTTTTTTATCCTACATCGATCTTTTGATGTCGTCCCTTACATCTGTTACTTTCTGGTATGGTCGTAGTGAGAACGTGAAGAGCGTAGAAAGATCTTTATAAGCGTAGTGAGGTCGTAGAATAAGCGCGGTGAGAACGTGGTTTAATCGCAGCGGGAGCGTTGTAGAAGCGTAATTAGGACGTAGTAGCATCGTGAAAGCAACGAAAATTAACATTTGCATGCCGCACATACCGCGACCTCACCACGATCTAAATTTATTTTAGATTGCGGTGAGCGTGGTGCGATCGTGGTCTAGTAGGACTGGGGCTTAACAACTTTATGTCACCATAAGGTCTTCAGCAACGAGCAAAGACCATTTCACATACTTAACTATCAAATAACCCGAAATGACTAATGAAAAACAATCCAAACGAGAAAACTATATAATAACATATAAAAAAAGATATGTCGTATGATTGCCAATGATACAATTCTTCACAAACGGCCTTATTTATGTACAAAAAATGTAACATATAAAATTATTAAACAAACGACAACCACTGAGTTACAGGCTCCAAATTTGGGACAGGCTCATACATAGAGAAGTTGGCGGGAAAAACATGTTAGCGGGATCTCAACCCTCCCCTAACCTGGAACAGTGGTGTAACAATACAACATAAGAACGAACTATAAAAATCTGTTGAAAAAGGCTTAACTCATCGGTTAAAAAATAAAAATACAAAAAATTCAGTCTACTTGTCTGCAGTTAATGTCTCTTATTGATACTTTAACACATGTTTTAATAAAATAACCAATAATTTCTTAACCATGTAACTCTTGTTTTTGATGATGTCTAGTGAAAAACGTATTTTTTTATAGTCCTTGCCTTTATCCCATTTTATAGCGAATAGAACATACTTCGTAACCATGCGTTGCCCTCACTTTTTTCCTAATTGATCTTTTTATTAAAAAATTAAAGTTTAAACAAAACGAAATACCGACCTCCGAGGAAAATCCCAAACGGAAAGTTCCTAATCAAATAAGACAAAATCAAAAGCTCAAACACTTAAAAACGAATTGATAACAACTGTCGTATTCCTGACGTGGTAAAGGCATTTTCTTTTTATGTAGGCAATGGTCTATTGAGCCTTGTTTTACAGGTAACTTAACCTGTATGACAGTCGCATAAAATTCCATAAACAAACAGACATAATAGGTAAAAATGTCAAAATAGGGGTACAACAGTCAATATTGTGTTATAATATCAATCACCATAAACTAAACAATTTGATTTTCAGTACTGTACGTAACGTAAGAATGTCTATCATAATAGGGCACCGATTATGTCCGTTCATTGATAAGAATATTTGATTTTGAATAAAATGAAATCTTTTCCTTGAGTAATTACTATGTCGAAAACTAATTTTATCAATACAAGTTAATAATTTTAAAAGATATATATCTGTTAACCTTTTTGTCACGAATATTCATCTGCAAATTGATATTTGTGTTTAGATAAGGGTCCTTCATTCAGTCTGTATTCTTTAATTTTCTAAATCATTTTTTCTATTCTTTATACTTTTTGTTCATTGTTCTTCATTCTTTTAAATTAAGCTCTTTATTATTCTCTATTCTTATTTTTTTTTTCTTGTTTTGTTTTCTAATCTTTATATTTTTTGCACACTATTCTCTATTCTGTAAACCCCTATCCACACCTCCATAATTAAGTAATTATAGTCAACTTGAAAATTTTGGAGCAATAACCTTTGAAAATATTTATAGTCATTGGAATAACCATCTGTGGATTTCAGAAATATCTGTTTTTATTTTTATTTTCTATTTCCATATCTGTTGCAAGCCTACAAGTTATTATGAAACTTTTTGTCAAAAATTATAAAAAAAACCGGATATGCTTACATTTTTTGTTAGTATCGATGGTCTATAATCGTCCTTTCTGATTTACATCTGTTGAATACATATAAAAGTATATAATTCTCGACGTTCTAACAAGGTTGATAAAAACTCTGCTGTTTACACCGCTCTAATATCGGCAGCTGTCTTTCGAGTACACCAGTATATCATTTAAATTACATAAAATTTATTTATATTTTATATTATATTACAGGAAATAATTGAAAGGATTCGAAACCTTTTGCATTCTCAACAAATATTTTGTAAAGCTTGACATGAAATATACTTGTAAAATAAGTTTGCTGTTGCAAAAACATTAACGTAAACAAACAAAATATCAAACAAATAGAAAGAAAGAAAGAAAGAAAGAAAGAAAGAAAGAAAGTAAAAAAAAATTGACAGGGATAAAAAAAATCAAACAAACACTAACTGTGGTATTATGATTTATTCAGAAGAATGAACCAACAGACCATGCATTCCCACCAATGTTAGTCTCTTAGTACAATTTTGAAATGTTTAATATACTTATAGTGGTTCGTAAAATATAGTATACGAGCTGCAGATTTGAAACTATTGAACATACACATATTCAGGCAAATGGAAATAATTTAATCGAGAAAAAAAATCACCTTTGAAGGCGACCAAGAAAAGGCAGTGCTTTAAGATACATTTCCATATTGAATGGCCAATAGAAGTCCCGTGGAATATATAAAGGATGCCAATCATTTTACGTTTCAAATATTTTAAGTTGTATATGTTGTGTACAAGTTATCATTTTGTACAAATTATGATTTGTATTAAAAAAATTGTACAAGTTATCATTTTGTACAAATTATGATTTGTACAAAAAATACACACTATTGAGTTTTTATTCAATGACCACATAGTAAACCTTATTTTGCAAAATACAAAAATAGTTCTCTTTCATTTTTTTTGAGCACGTGAGTGAATTGTGCCTTCGGTAATTGCACAGCATATTTGGATTTTTACATTTAGAAGTGCTGCACCCCTAAGGCTTTTGCATACATGGGGGGAAAATGACCACAATGTTTGGAAAGCTTTTCATCTGCTTCATGTATTGAAAATTGAAGCTCATGAACTATTGCTGCGAAAACAGATCACAGTGTCTTTAAAACTAGCTTCAATTTGATTTCTCGACAAATATCCTTTTAATATTGCTACATCTGTTCCAATGCAGTACCAAAATTCTACAGCTTCAATAAATAAACCTTAGATATTTTAAGGATCAGTTGGAGCACAATCATACTACCAGAATTTTCAATGAGGCGAATTTCTATCATACTATCTGAATTGTCACTGTGGCTAATTTCTATCATCAAAGAAGTCAGAGGATTTAATTTCACTTTCAGACATATTGATGATGTTATTTTCATGACACAGTGATGAATGCTGTACCCATATTTTGGCAATTTATCTATTATGTCTGTTTTGATCTCGCATCGTAAATATAATGGAATTTGATGCGACTGTCATACAAGTGAGAGGTTAAGCACTATAAAACCAGGTTCAATGCATGATTTTCTACATTTGAAAATGCCTGTACCAAGACAGGAATATGACAGTTGTTGTCCATTCGTTTGATGTGTTTTATCATTTGTTTTGCCATTTGTTTAGGAACTTTCCGTTTTGAATTTTCCTCGGAGTTCAGTATTTTTGTGATTTTACTTTTTATGCTATCAAAATCGTTACTAGGGCCAATTTCTGTTATAGTATCAGAATTGTCACTGGAACCAATTTTTATTATGCTATCAGAATTTTCGCTGTGGCCAATATCTCTTATACTAGTCAGAATTGTCACTAGGGCTAATTTCTATCATACTGTCAGAATTGTCACTTGGGACAATAGCTAGTATTGCACCATCAAAATTGTCACTGCATGGGGCAAAATTTCTATTATTATATCAGAATTGTTACGGAGGAACTATCAGAATAAATTGACAATCATGGACATGTATCTTTATCATCTCCTGTCTCAATCTGGGTATTTCTGTGTTTAGTAAAGTCCATTCTATAAACTATTGTACAAATTATAAGTGAATTTAGTCGAATTTTGCACTTTTTGTACAAATTACAATTTGTACAATTGAACGTCAAAATACAAATTATAATTTGTACAAATTTTTGTATTTTGTACAAAGTGATAACTTGTACACAACATATATTACATTGCATCTAAAACACAAAAGTTCAAACAAAAGACACTGTAGAAGTTCTATTTTTTTTTATTTAGGTAACCAATTGACTGACGAGCTCGTGTGAAATCATGATTGAAAAATATGGTTCATTTTGTGCATTAATTTATTTTTTCAATGAATGAGTTGTTTAATCGAAACAGTATTTATGTTTCAGAGCTAACAAAGCTAGATGGAAAGATGCACCTCCACCACCCCATGGTATCACTCCTGTAAAAGGGTCTGTGCATGTGGCTGTTAGCAGAGGATTTGTAGAATACATCCTCTTTGACAAAATAGCTAAGTCTTATTTCAATTGGACTCGAAGTGTTGAGATTCCTGACGAAGTCTTTTTCTCTACACTTAACCACAATCCGCAGCTGAACATTCCAGGCTCATACAAAGGTAAATTAAAATAGATTTACGGGCTCTTATAAGAACATTTCCTACTATCCAAAATATAGTAATGATCAGCGGCCCGTTTAACAACCTCACAGCGATAATAAAATATATTAGGACCGTACCTGCTGTTCAGAAATAGTTTTTTTTTTTTTTTTTAAGTTTTGAACAACCTCACAGCGATAATAAAGTAATAACCGCCGCATAACACAATAATAACAACCAAACCGATTTATTAGTATTGTTTAATTAATTGCTTAACGTCACATCGCAAATAGCTCAAACATGGTATGGACGAGAACAAGCTTGTATATATACAATAAAGATAGGATAGATGCGATAAACATAAAACATACAATTGTTCAGTTAGAACATCTCTACAAGTCAGGATGCAAGTAATAGCTAGGCAATGTTCACCTATTTTCATTCTGTTTGAGATCGCATATAAATTGAGAATGGAAATGGGGAATGTGTCAAGGAGACAACAACCCGACCAAAGAGCAGACAACAGCCGAAGGCCACCAGTGTCAATGCAGCGAGAAACTCCCGCAACCGGAGGCGTGCTGTAGCGGGCACCTAAACAAAAATATGTACTAGTTCACAGCCTAAATCGAATAAATAAACAAGTTTAGCAAAGTGAATATTTTTTCCATAAGGAACGGAAGCATATTTAGTTCCCTTAGGAATGGCGATTGTCTGTTGGAAAAAACGACAATTCATTTGGTTCTACTGATTCAGATAGGTGTACATTTCAAAGAAGACAAATGTTTAAAAAACGGAATACATTACTGTCGTGGTCATCATTTTATATTAAGACGATAATACTGGTAAACATTTACATGTATTTATATCTTCCAGGTGTTCCGGAAACAGATTGTGACACAAAACCCTTTCTAACTCGATTTAAAAACTGGGGGAATCACATCTATAACTGGCCGTGCCATGGTTCGCGTGTGAGATTGGTTTGTGTATTTGGAATAGGAGATTTGCCATTGCTAGCTTCAAGACCAGAAATGTTTGCCAACAAGTTCTATCTCCATTACCAACCACATGCCTTACAATGTATGGACCAGCTAATTTACAATCGAACAAGGGACGAATATTTCAATGTTTTAAAATTTGACGTTTCTAAATATCAGTCGTTAGAATTTATTAAACATACTGTATGAAATTTGAAATATTAGTATACATACGGACTTCAAATACGCAGCACTATATATCTCTTTTTATTTTTCCTTTTGAAATAAGCAATTTTAAACCAATATACAAACACACATTTCATTCATTACTTCAGTAGCTGGATAAGATGAGCTTACCATACTGAACACAGTTTCATTAAAAAGAATCCATTATATCATTTCAAGACGTCTTTGGTTGTATGTCTCTCAATATAAGTAAACATTCTACATATAACCTAAAACTCAACACTACGGTCATCCAATTTGTTGAAAATTGTTTGAAAATTAGGGAGCTACCATTTGATTTTAATGGGGGGGGGGGGGGGTGGGGGGGGGGGTGAAAAATTGGTGTCCTGTATTTTTTTTTAGCTGTAATCTCTGTCCTGCCTTTTTATTTTTCACTCTGTTTGGTCCTGCTTTTTTTTTTTTTTAGTTTATCCTGACTTTTTTTACCTAAATTGTCGTCCTTTTTGGCAATTACATGTCTCATCCTGCCTTTTTTTTTACTCAAAACTCCTGTCCTGCCTATTTTTTCAAATTTCATCCTAGCCCCCCCCCCCCCCCCCCCCCTTTAAAAATTGGCATAAATTGGCTGAAAATTGAGTTATTCTGAAATTTAGAAAAATCCAGTAACATATAATACGTCTCTATAGAACAAAACACGATGTAATTTTTAAGCTTCACCAAAGGAACATTCAAACTCATAAGTCGAAAGTAAACAAACAAAAAAAACAACAGTACATAAAACACAACATAAAAAAAAAAAAAAGACAGAGCAACACCTTAAAAACTGGGGGTGATCTCATGTGCTCAGATGTCATTTTGAGTAGCCTGGTAATCATCTGTATAAGTTAATACATTTGCCAATTTGCAATCATGGCATCCTTTATATAGAGGACAACTATTTTATTCTGAGGTTGGAGCCTGGCAAAATTGGTCAGGCCAGAATATTCATGTTTGTGTCTCTGCCACTCAAGCACCACTGAAGCATACATATACAATGATATAAATGACAGGAAGTTAGAATATGTTATACTATGCAAAAATATTAAAAGTAACATAAGCAATTAATGTTCAAATATAGATATAGCAAGATGTGGTATGAGTGTAAATCCAAGTCACAATTTATAAAAATTAAACCATTATAATATGTCAAAGTACGGTCTTCAACACGGAGCCTTGGTTCACACCGAACAGCAAGCTATACAGGGCCCTAACAAATAACTGGTAAAACAATTATAAACTATATCAACAAACGACAACTACTGAACATCAGATTCCTGACTATATATTCCTAACTGATTCAAAGCATATAAAGCACTTTAAAACATATAACAAACCAGTTATAGGAAATTATAAGAACAAGAATGTTTCCTCAGTACACGAATGCCCCACTCGCACTATCATTTTCCATGTTCAGTGGACCGTGAAATTGGGGTAAAAACTCTAATTTGGCATTAAAATTAGAAAGATCATATCATGGGGAACATGTGTACTAAGTTTGAAGTCGATTGGACTTCAACTTCATCAAAAACTACCTTGACCAAAAACTTTAACCTGGAGCGGGACAGACGGACGAACAGACAGACAGACAGACAGACAGACAGACAGACAGACAGACAGACAGACAGACAGACAGACGGACGGACGGACGAACGGACGGACGGACGCACAGACCAGAAAACATAATGCCCCTCTACTATCGTAGGTGGGGCATAAAAAAAGTACTATGAATGAAGCATTATTTGTTTAATAGAAAAACAAAGGATATTTGGAATATCCATGATCTATGACATAAAATCAGTAAATGCACACAAACAAACAAGTACACAAATAGTTATCCATGATCCATGACAAAAAAATTCAGTCAATACACAACAACACCAAGGACACACACAAAAAGCGAAGGAACAGTGCATGCTTGTATTGCTTGTCTTTGTCACAGACTCAGTGAGTCATTCAACACAGAGCTAAAACTCTCACCTCACTGCAAGTTTAAAACACCCCTGTCACCGCATTGGGCGGAATTAATTGCAAAAGAATGTTTATGGAATTTGTAAGATGTAACACAACCTAATCGTGCCCGGTCAAAGCAGGTATTACATTGGCATAAACTACTATTACAGGTAACCATCAGTTCAGAAAATTGGTTGAAATTGGGTTTTTTTTCTCACTAAAACTCTGGGATAGTTCATCCCAATAGTTTGCAACTGTGTAGCAAAAAAAAATGATATCATAGCTTGTTGTTCTTACCTGAGGCTGTTCAAATGTATTTTTATATCTGAAGGAATATGTGTGAATATTTTATATATTGAGCAAATTTACTCCTTAAAAATTTGATTTAGACTGAAACAAATGATAAAGAATGAATGTAACACAAGTGTTTGTCTATTCGAAAAAACCTTAAAATGTGATGCACACTTTAGAATAACACGATACACGGGTTATTTGGTGTGCACTACATTTTTTTTTTGTATTTCTTATGATAGATGTCTTATAAGAGACATGCATACCAGCTAGTACACGATGTTTTATATTCAGTATTTATCGACATAATTGCATTATAGAAGCTTGTAAAACTGAAATTAAAAAAAAGTGCAAATTTATTTTGTATATTGATGAAGAAAAAAAATGAAAAAAAAACATGAACATAGAAAATTTCTGGTCACCCATTTCGGACTGTTCTACAAAGGCCTTAGCATTGTATACTTTTCCAAACTATACTTATTTTTTCACACTTTTTGAAACACCAGTCTAATCTTGTCACATGCACATTCAAAAGAGAAATAACGTCTTTTTGTGAATATAAAAAAATTTAAAGTCTGTCTTTGCAACTGCAGGTTAAGCAATTAAAGATAGCTATTACTAAAGTTTGTATCTTACTACTATTTTTATACGATCAAAGGTGGATACAGCCCTCCCCCTTTTTGTGGGAAATTTGGTTGATTATATAGGGAATCACCGAAGCATGATAGGAGTGCTCGGAGCTCCCCACTTTTAGGTCAGTCAGAGCCCCCCTTTTTAATGGATCCGCCACTGACAATTCAAGTGAAAGACAAGGTCGTACGTCTCGATGTTTGTACATGTATTTGCGGCATTAGCGATCTGTTCATATCCCATGTTAACATCGAGATAAGGTTCGTTTTAATATGCTTAGTATCTTAATTTCAATTTGTAAATCTTTGACGCATATATCAATCTACTCCTTCGGAAATCCCCCCACCACTTTCTCTAATCTAGCTGAATTTTTATATACGAATAACAAGCATGTTCCAGAAAGGTATAAATTAACATGATTAAACCAGCAGATAAATGATTAACCGGAATTTATACGCATAGGCTAGCAATGATTTTATACCTATTTTACATCTATATATTATATATCTTCTGTACTCGTCGTTTGCTACTTAGACTTAAGGAGGGAAATGATAAAAATTGAGGATTTTTTAAAAGGAAGAATTGTTTTTATTTCAATTTATTTATAATATATTAACTATTCACCAGAACGTAATAAATAAATAATAAATAAGCATTATGTACGTTGCGTTGTAAAAGTCGGCTATATATATATAATTTAATTTTGGATGTAACGCGTCTTCTGATTGGCTGACATTATTTTGTTATGAGCCCATAGACATAATTTAGTCATGTGACCGTGACGTCATCAACGTTTTTTCATGGTTTTCTACGGTTTAAAGTGGAATTTAGAATTAAATTATAAGAAATGACTGTAATATATTTTCTGTCTATTGAAATAACATAAAAAATGTGGTGCACACTGTTAAATAACCCGCTACGCGCGTTATTCAGTGTGCACCAAATTTTTTATGTTATTTCTTCATAGACAGAAAAAATATTACAGTCATTCCTTAAATATATATATATATGACAAAAAAATACATGACAAAAAAATACATACACAAATAGGGCCAAATTCATCAAAGGTCAACTTTCCCTGAGGGAGATAAAAACCTTAGTTTCTGTATAATTTTAATGTCGATGTTGATGTTAAGTAGCACCTGATTTTAATCAAGTTTAGTTCACATCGCATCAAAGGCGTCGTTTATTAAAGGTACGTTGTTACCTTTGGTTGGTTATGAATTATAATGGTTAATAGACAAAGTTTCATCCAGGCACTCGTCAATACTCGGCCGATTCCGTTCATTAAATTGTAGCGAAAACACCCGAGGGTTGCGGACTTCGTCGAGGCGGAAGTAACTTTTCTATTGCATTTTGGGTAGACTAAACGACAACAACCGACGAACACGTGCTATTAGAATGGGATTTCCAGGTACGATTTAGTTAACAATACAGCTCAAATGTATGCTGGCACCTTCATTCGAAACTGCATAATCATTATTTTAGCAATGGCAACTTTTTGAAATATGCAGATTTGACTTAGTGTTCACTGTTGCAATAGGATCTAGAAAAATTGAAAAAAGGGGGGTACTCACCACCACGTGGTTTCAAATGTTAAAGATTTTAAGCAGTTTATTACAATTAGTTTTTATATTTCTGTTATATATATCACTTCATGCATGTCGCAAAATGAGATTAAAGACGTCATATACTTGAAAAGATGAATTGTCGCTCACACGAAGGGTTATTTTGTTTTTGTGAAAGAAACAAACAAAATCGATCTTTTTAGCTGAAAGTTGTAGAATTAATAACACACTGAAAGAGACCAACAAAGTCGATCTTTTTAGCTGAAAGAATTAAAAATACACTGAACAATTTTCTAAAAGAGGGACCGGTCTTCTTATTTTCAATAAAGGGGTCAAACTCTTGACTAAAGCAAAAAATAAAATAAACAAGATTACTATAATTTTTGTTTTTTGGAAACGTGTCTGCAAATAATGTAAATAAGTAGGCTAGCCTTTTTTACTTGGAAATAGTTTTTAATGAAAACCTAAACAACTTCAAGCACGTTATACATCTAGTCCAAATAATTATGACGTCTTGGAAGGCTATTTTAAACTTGCTTTGACCCCTTCCTGCAAAATTTGCAAGACGTTATAGAACAAATATAATAGCCTTTCAAGACGTCATAATTATTTGAACTAGTTATACATCCAAACACAATTAAAGATGGAATCCAATACATCAGTTATCATAATTAATAGGGAGTACTATGTTAAAATAATTAATTGTGATGTCTTTTGTATTTTTTCTGTGACACCTTTCGTAGACTTCGCATTGAACCGGTATTTACTACGTGAAATTGTTTCAATTTAAGATTTGATTTTACTCGAGTCTACATGGATTGAAAGTAAAGAGTAAAATCAGAAAAAAAAGTTTAAAGCATTTTGCATTTTTTGCTGACATGTACATGTATTTAAAGATTGAACAGTCCATCATTATTTAACTACAATGTATTGACTTAAAAGAATTAAAATTAAATGATCTGATATCTTTGTAGCATTTTCACCAAGAGGAGGGCGTGGTAGAGGAGGCGGTGATAGAGGAGGTGGACGTGGTGGCTTCAGAGGAGGCAGAGGTGGTGGTGACAGGGGAGGACGAGGTGGTGGATTTAGAGGTGGAAGAGGTGGTGGTGACCGAGGAGGACGTGGAGGTGGATTCAGAGGTGGTAGAGGAGGTAAATACATACATTGTATTTATAGGCAAAAAATTTGCTCAATAATGTCATAAACAAATTTGCTTTTTAATTTGAACTTTAAAGATATAGGTTTTGATCATCTTCACATGTAATTAACAGTATGCAATTACTTGCTTGCCTTGAGGAATCAGGTAAAAAACATACATTTGTCACCTTATCAAATTAACGTCAAACATATAATTTTGGGGCTGGGTAAAATCTTGGCCTTCTTATACTTTAAGGGTCCCTATACTATAGAGTTCAGGTTGATTCATGGTTATGGTTAGATTTGGGGATGTTTTAGGTTTTTGGGTTAAGGCAAGTGTTAGGTTTAGGAATTGGTTAGTGTAAAGTTCAGGGTTTAGAATAGTTTAGTATAGCTCTTCATGGGTTGGGACCCCTATAGTATAAGAAATCTAAAATCTGTGATTCAGTTTGACTGTGAGGCTTTTATACATGGTAAACAATATGGAATCTTCTTTACTTTTCTTGGTAAAAAAAAAATCTACAATGTATTTAAAAGAAAAAAAATACCTTTCAATTAAATTGATTATTTTCCTGCAATGTCACGAATTTTTATATGTTTGTTAATTAACATTCCATATTCAGATTAGCAAATGTGTGAGTTTAATTGTTTTCTTTAGCAATGAATGGATAATAATGAGAAACCTTTTTCTTTTGTAGGTAGAGGTGGAGGAGGAAGAGGTAAATATGTTATAAGTAAAGGCAGCAGTAGTATTATGCTGATCAATAGTCCTAAATTGTTTAACCAACAACAAATCTATAACAACTAAAAACCAAAGGAAAAAACCATTGCTGTATATAGAGTTTGTAATGTGTTTGCTGATATTCAATGTGATCTCTAGAGTTATAGCAAACCTACATATATATGGGAATCTTTCCATGGCTCTATTTGGGCAAGAATTGTAATATTTTATTACACTAAAATTTGTGAATAAAGACACCCATTTTAAAAAACCTCAACAGTGATGTCGTTAGAAGCCGGCAGCCGGCGATTTTCGCCGGTTATTGTCCTTTTCCCGCCGGCTATTTTTGCATGGGTAAAAAAAATAAATTAGATAAAAAAGATAATCAGGTTAATATTAAAAAATAATTGTTCAATGCATCAGCTTCCACGATTAAAGTCGCGATAAACAAGGATGTAAATCAGTGTTTACCTTTGACTAAATATAGTTCACGTAAATGCAGTCCGCTGATTGGTCGTCTATTTAAAGTCGGTAAGTATTGTAATGTTTGCAAGGATAAAAAGAGAGACGTTCCGATGGACATTATGACCCTGTTTGGTTTTTGCTTCAAGAGAAGGAATAAGCCAAAGATGACAATAGCATGTTATGGAAATTAATATATCAGTCAAATAAAAGAAAGTATAATATATATAATGTTGTCAAGAATCTGGAAAACAGCACCTTTTGAAGTTCACATTTCAAAGCCCACGACCACATGGTGTCCAGAGAATGAAGGTCAATAACGAAAGTAGAATATTGTCGACCACAAATAATTTTTAAAAATATCTTTTATAGTTCAAAAGGATTTTAGTTTACTGATTACTGAACAGTTAACAAATAAGAGAAAATAAAACGACATAGCTTGACAACATGTTTGAAATACGTGTACAAGTCTTATATGAGAAAAAAGGGGTCATTTGTCACTAAGTACGTACGCAAATAAATCGATCAAGATATTTAATAAATTCGATTATTTTTGAAATAAAATTATAATATTTCACCTATTATTTCACAGGCACTTGCCTGTGTATTATTTACATATATTCAAGAACAGACTTCCTTAGTTGTCTTACAAAAGACACCTTCCCAGAAAAAAATATAATATAGATTAGCCTTGCCAGGACTACGGATTCTCATTTAAAAAAAAAAATCAATGTGATTGAAGTCAACAACAAAAATATGACAAAATTAACATTTTCCCAAGCATCTAAATCACTCTCGGGTATGCTCAGAATGCAGGAATTTTAGTCTAAATTTTCAAATCTTTTTGGGGATAGCCAAGGACGTATATTATGTTAGTTATACGTCCTTGGGATAGCATACGATTTTATAAAATATAGCACCTCTGTAACAGTTTTAACTTTGAAATCAAAGCTCCAGCTGACTACTAGTCAGTGAATATTGTTTTTAATTTTGTAAAAACAAAACCAACACTTTTTTAATATAAAATTAAAACATAATGTTCTCAATGTCACAATTACAATTTTCATTTAAAACTAAATTATTCAAGTGATAATTCAAACCAGAGACAATATGTTTCTATTAAAACTAAGATTTTTGGATTCTTTCAGTTCAAAAATATTTACTAGCAGTCAACCTGCAGGAAAATGCACAAAAATGTATATTGGTCCATCAAGATGATCAATGATGTGATCACATGTACAGAAAATTTACCCATCATGTTGCTAATTTTAGTTAATCATTTACATTATCTTCAGTAAAAAATGATGTTTTCAGAGGTCTGAATAAGGGTCTAGGACACCCCCAGAATGCAGGATTTTGCACCATTTTAAAAAAAAATCCTGGGGCCCTTGAGCGGGCCACAGACCCCCCGCCGTAGTAGCGACGAGCAAGCTCGTCGACTAGAACGGCTTCGCCGTCCGCATGTACTTGCCGCCTATTTTAGAAATTCAGCCTGCTTCTTCAAAACTTAGTGACATCACTGCTCAAAGAATGGTACCCCACGAATTACAGTACTTTCATAGTAATAGGTTTTTCAGTTTCTTAAAGTTAAAAGGTAAAACTTTAGGTTACAGTGTAAACAATTGATAATTAAACAACAAGATAATTTGTTAGTCCTATGCTGATTTTAGTTAACCATTGTAGGTGGCAGAGGAGGGTTTGCAGGAGGAAAGAAAGTTGTTGTAGAACCTCACAGACATGAAGGTAAGATCATTTAGAGATAATTGATGATCTAAAATCAGTCATTGAATCAAGTAAATCTGTTTCTCTGTGTCAAATCTTGGTTGAACCTTTCCTGTGAAATAATTAAATGTCGATAAGTTTTACACTGTTAGGACCAACATTGATTGATTGGTAAATGCTTTACGCAGGATCATTTTGGACCTACAACATGTTGTGCTAATGGGTAATATCACCATACCAATATTTTTAGTAGGTTAAAAGGAAAGAAATAGAAAAGTAGTTTTAAGATTTACAGTCGATTTCGTTAAGTGTGTAGGAGGCATTAGGCAAAGGTAATATCTTTGGTAAGCTTGCTTGCTAACTGAACCGTGACGTTGTTGGGTAAGGTATACTACCCATCTTTTGAAATAGCCTAGTTCAGACTAATAGATTGGTTATATGTCGGCCTAGTCTACACTTAAAGGAGGGTAGTTTACCTAACATAACAATGGCTTCACGGTTCAGCTAGCAAGCAAGCTGACAAAAGATATTACCTTTGCCTAATGCCTACACACTTAATACTACATACTCATTGAAATCAGCTGTAAAGTAAAAGTCTTTTGAAATATTTCAAATTTGATTTGTGGGAAAGGCCAGGCAAATACCATTGCTACCTTACTAAATGACTGATCATGTGATTTTGTCAAGGTATATATGTACGTTAAAAAACCATAAAAAAAAGAATCAAATGTTTCATATTTTGAGCAAGTTAAGACACTTGGAAATGTGATTATCATATAATCTAACTATGACAACAGTACACTGCTCTCATCTTATAACAGTAACTAACCCACAGTTACATTGTATGAGAATAAATTTGATATTTCATATGATTTCAAATCTGTATGTGCCTTAAAAGTTAAAAAATGTAACTAATTAATAGGTACATGCACATGTAGAAGAAATTGATGAAACTTTACCAAGTTGTAGAACACTGTCTGAGGGAGTGCATAATCTACTCCAATGTATATGTTGTAAAAAATTTCCCGCAGTAATAATTTGTTTGTTTTTATTTGTAGGTGTATTTATTGCTAGAGGAAAAGAAGATTCATTGGTAACCTTGAATTTGGTTCCAGGTGAAACTGTATATGGAGAGAAGAAAATATCTGTAGAGGTATAAAATCGTGTTTTACTGGGGCCACACTTGAAAATATTTTGGTTTGCTTAAAACCCTACCCAAAGGTTGAGACTGTGGGTAGGTAGGTAGGCATTTTCCTTTTTTTTCAAAAAAAGAAATTGAAGTATAGGATGATTATTATTGATCATGCCTATCTGATTAAAAAAACTTCTTAAATCAGGACAATAAAAGAATTTAAGAAGGCAGCTTTTTTCTGGGTAGGTAGGATTAGGGCAAAGAAATCTATTTTTTTTTTGGCCTATCAAAGCTAGGTCATGTTTTTACATTGTGTATAATAGATATCATCATGCATGAATGAGCGAGGTTTTTGGCTGTTTGGCAATCAGCTACAAATCAATAATCAAAACTTTGTGTCTACTTCTGGTTAAGATTTAGGATTCAAGTATTTTGAAGTGAAGGAGATGTATTAAGAGGCTAAAATTATGTGTAGTTTAATGATTAAGGTAATAGGCAGCAGTCTGCACCTACTAGTCCAAAGACCAATTTCTTATTGGTCCAAACAAAGTGTTGCAAAAATGAAATTTTACTAGTCTGGGGCATCAGACTAGTGGCTTACCGTGCAGACTGAGGCAGTACCTCATGTCATATCTAGCAAGATGTGCAATTTTTAAAACTTGTGTCAACTGATGTAATTTAATGCCAGGTATATGAATGAATGTTGGAATTGAATATACTGGATATATGTCAATTAGACAGCTACCAAAAAACACAGAAAAAAAAGCACAGCTAAAAAGATATAAGTGGCGTATATACCAGAAAAGACCGTTACACATGACTCAATAAAATAAGGTCATCTAGACATCGGCAAGGTCAATTTTTGAAGTTTTTGTATAGCAATAACAACTGTCAGGTCACTGGTCTTCAGAATTATTTCAGGATAAAATCTACAGGATATTCAATTAAAACTTTTGTAAAGCAATGGTATAGTTCACACTCACTCATTCTCAGTTATATCAATAAATACTTGAATTCAAAAGCTATCTAATGTAAATCTGTTTATAATGTATCTTTTAGGAAGGAGAGAAGAAGATTGAGTATAGAGCATGGAATCCTTTTAGATCTAAACTGGCAGCAGCCATATTGGGTGGAGTGGACAACATACACATGAAACCCGGGTCCAAAGTTTTATACCTGGGTGCAGCCTCTGGAACCACTGTCAGTCATGTCTCAGATATTGTAGGCCCAGTAAGTATAACCATCCAAGACAAACCTGTATGATACAGGAATACATTTTAGTACACTACAGCATGGGGGTTTCTCTGTTTTAGCTTGTCCATAGGGTGCAGGTAACCTTTAAACGGTCCATTGTTGGAACCTTTTTGGGTACACAACCATTTCTTTCTTTTAACATGGTTAACATATGCCAATTGAACATACTAATCCATAATTTTTATTTTACAGACATAAATACATGAAATATGACATTGCATAATCGTGATACTTGATCATTGTTTATATTTGATGGAAATTATTTCTTGACATTTATTCAAGTACATATGATTCTGCAGTTGTAAAATGGTTTTTAAGTAATAAGAAACCTCAAATCAAAAAAAATAATGCATATGTTTTTTATAACTCAATGGATAGTTTTCATTATAAAACTTATGTACACATACTTTTTTCTGAAGAAAAGTCTTTAATTTATTCATATTTAGAAGAAGTTTACTTTATTTTTTCCGTATGCAAAGTGACCTCAGTGTGACCCATCTTGTAAAAATCAGGTGATCCACAACGCATGAATGTCCTTAAAATAAACTGTTATCTGAATTTACATGTTAAACACGTGCTCAATTTCCATGCTTTTTTGTTGATTTTTTGTCGATTGTTGACAAACAGGTGACAATCATTAAACTTCGGCTTCAAAACACGAACTTTAATTACCTGCCATATTTTCACAACAACTATGGACGATTGAAAAAAAAATTGACGATTATACGAAATTTACATGAAAAAAATGATAAATTCGTGCACAGAAGACTAAGTTTATGATGTTTGTATGCATTGGTTCAAGAATTGGAAGAACATTATTTTTCACCGGTCACTCATTTCCAATGATGATATCATACTTTGCCTGATAACCATGAGGGCAAAATACTGATTTAATGAGACTGAGGAAATCCTAGGGCTATACCATCAATATTAATATGATTGATTGGATAACATCAACAATTTTCCTGGAATCAATTTGCAAACGTGTCGTCAGTAAACTTAATTTGCAACCATCAAATCATCAATTGATGGTGTCAGATCTTGAAATACAATACAGTTATCTCCTGATTTAAAGTACTGTAGAAAGTGTTGATGCATTATTCCAATCAAAGACTAACTAGTATGTACAGGAATTGTTTAGGCCAAAAAAAATTATATGTCTGTTTCCTGTTTCCCGACCGACCCTGTCTCAAACCCCCGACCCTAGATCTTTTTATTCAAATCTGGGAAAAAAATCGTTTCCGGTTCTGGAAAAAATTGTTTCCGATCCAGATCCTTATCTTACTATGCCCAACCAATCAAAATGCCTGCTCCAAGCACAAATGTGCTACAATTAAGGTTTAAAAAATGTTGGCACCGGGAGGATTATTCAATTAAAGCTTCTTTAAAGGGATTAAAATCATTTTTGGGTACAGGACCCTAACCAAACATGACATTTAACCAACTGCAAATCTGACAGGGAGTGCAAAAATAAAAAATAAAAATAATTCTGACCTACCGACCCTGATTAATTTGCCTTGGCAGCAGGAAACAGACATATATTTTTTTTTAGCCTTACAACATCATGTTGAATTCTTTGTTTACATTTAAAAGTCCACAGGGTTTAGGAAAGCTTTATATGGTCCATTGTTGCAATCACTTCATTGTTTTTCTCTTTTTCATCGTACCAGGACATGCAAGAAAATTAATCTCGTTGAGATGACCAACGATATAGATCTGTAAATATTTAGAAAGAAGCCTCCTCTTTTGTTAAGACACTTCATTCATCTTCATCAGAATTTTTATGCCCCACCTACAATAGTAGAGGGGCATTATGTTTTCTGGTCTGTGTGCCCGTTCGTTCGTCCTGCTCCAGGTTAAAGTTTTTGGTCAAGGTAGTTTTTGATGAAGCTGAAGTCCAATTAACTTGAAACTTAGTACACTTGTTGCTTATGATATGATCTTTCTGATTTTAAAGCCAAGTTAGACTTTTGATCCCAATTTCACAGTCCACTGAACAAAGAAAATTAGGTGCCGGGGAGTTTCAGGTTAAAGTTTTTGGTCAAGGTAATTTTTAATGAAGCTGAAGTCCAATCAACTTGAAACTTAAGTACACTTGTTTCCTATATTATAATCCTAATTTTAATGCCAAATTAGATTTTTACCTGATTACACGGACATTAAACATGGAAAATGATGGTGCAAGTGGGTCAGCCATGTACTAACTTTAGACACATTCTTGTTTGTTCCTACAGTAAATTAAATGGCTATAAAATTAGTTTCTAATGATGATCTCATACTTTGCCTGATATACGTGAGGGCAAAATACTGATTTAATGAGACTGAGGAAACTTGCTGGTCTTTCTTTTAGAAATGATTGTTTATCAAGTTTGAAGTCATGAATAAAATTTGAATTATGACTTGTAACTTACTACAGATTGACTAAAAGAAAAGAAATAAATGATGAAAAGTTGTAATAATATTTTATTTTTCAACATATATGTGAAAAAAAATTGGCCTGGTGTCTGATTCCAATTTTCAATGATTTTTCTGTAGTAATGAAAAATAAATTGGAATTCTTGCGCATGGTTGCAATTTAGTCCAACTATTTAGCAGTTATAAAAAAAAATTGAAGCCCACAGGTGAAATAGATTTTTTTTTATAATCTCTCTGACCTCATATAACAGGTTGTCTATGAAGTTATATAAAAACAAATGCAAAATGCCATGTATATATAGTTCCTTGAATTTGACTGTTCCCATCAAAAGTTATTGTTATATAAAGAATAACTACTGAAATTATAAAAAAGAAGATGTGGTAGGATTGCCAATGAGACAACTATCCACAAAAGACCAAAATGACACAGACATTAACAACTATAGGTCACCATACGGCCTTCAACTATGAGGAAAGCCCATACCGCATAGTCAGCTATAATAGGCCCCAATAAGACAATGTAAAACAATTCAAACGAGAAAACTAACGGCCTTATTTATGTAAAAAAATGAACAAAAACAAATATGTAACACATAAACAAACGACAACCACTGAATTACAGGCTCCTGACTTGGGACAGGCACATACATAGATAATGTGGCAGGGTTAAACATGTTAGCGGGATCCCAACCCTCCCCCTTACCTGGGACAGTGGTATAACAGTACAACATAAGAACGAACTATAAAAATCAGTTGAAAAAGGCTTAACTCATCAGATAGACAAAAATACAAGTGGACGTGGCCGGGTACTTATACATCTCGACACAAAAAGACAACGTCTAATTTCAATAGTAGAAATGAAATATTGACAGAACAGCACTGTTAAATTACCATGGTCATTCCTAACCAGTGTGTTTTAGTCACTAGTTGAATAATTTACAATGTTTAAAGACTATAGACAGATGTGAAAAATTATGAACGTCTTTTCACAAAATGATTAAGTTGTAAAGACAGTGATCTGGAAGGTTTTTTTCACTATGGGCCCAAGGCCCCATAAAAATAAATTCAATGGGCCATTTTGAAAAATAATGGGCCATGTTGTCAAATGAGTGGGCCATTTGAATTGACCTCTGTAAAAAAAATAAAAAGTATCATTATTTTTTGCCAAAGAGGTGTTGTTACTTACCTTTATGATTTTAAATAATATCATGGATTCTGTAATTTCAATGAATATACAATAACTTCTTGCAAAACGGACAATATTAAAGATAACCTTTATTTACAATGTTTAAACTGGTACTGTTCATGTTTATGTTGGGGTTTTTTAACAATAAATTTGGGTCTTCGTCGATACCATACTTATTTCAGACAATCCGTATTAGAAAACATTTCAGGCACTTCCTCTGCACTTCTTGTATTATTATTATTACTTTATCACGATGACAAGAATAACAGTAGAGAGTACCATTAATTGATAGAACAAAACAATAATTCGCAGAAGTCATGTTTACAAAATGTCAAAACGAGCCAAAGACCAAAAAACGGCAAGGACAGTTAAGCGCCTTTTATGGAGACAAAAAACTATATTCATAAAAAGGCTTCGGGGGTTTTCAATCGAAATAATAGCAAGCAAAACTAAATTAAAAGATTATCATTAGAGTTAAATCTCGTCTGTAATAGCCAAATTTCACAAATTTAAAGTTCTTTATAAAAAATTATATCATGAATGATGGTTAATTACGTTTTTTGGGTTATCAGTTAAACCGCATGGTTCTATTATTACCATAGGAAAACAACCGAGACGTTAAACTTCATGGTTCTATTACCATAGGAAAACAACCGAGACGTCCCAAAAATGTATATAGGTGCTCCTATGATTGGAGGAACATTATACAGTTGTGTACACACACATGGCGGCACGCAAACGATCGGAAATCCATTTGACGATATCTAAACGTTTCGAAACGATGTGAAAAATATCGTGCGCCACGTGGGCGCTTACATTTGTCACTCTATGCGCCATTTCTGGTCAATATGCGCTATAGGCGCAGGGCGCACGACCTTCCCGATCACTGGTAAAGATTAACCAAAGGCCTAATTAAACACTTGAATTTATACAAAGGTTTTCAATGATGATATCACACTTTGCCTGAACAAAATGAGGGCAAAATACTGATTTAATGAGACTGAGAAAACCTTCATGTATAATAACTAAATTTTTGTTTGCACACTTGTCTTAAAATTTTAGAGAGCTTGGTGTTGTGTAGTTCATGGTTGGTTTCTAGACTTTGAGCTGTCCAAATGGGCGCACTACATTTGCACGCATTTGGGGATTAAAATGTTTTATGATTCCGCGCAGCTTTTGATTACATTTGTGCGCATTTATCTTACAGGTAAACTCAGGTAAAAAGGGTATATAATGAAATATTAATCATATTTAATGTGGACACATCAACTTCAACCACATGTTCGTTATGATGTAAACTATTTGTAATTATATGCCATCTTCAGTTGTTATCCAAGATTTCAAGAGTTATCAATAGTATAAAACAAGTCATGCATGGTGTCTTTATATGAACTAACTTTTTTTGTATTTGTTAAAAGGAAGGTTTGGTTTATGCAGTAGAGTTTTCACACAGAAGTGGTAGAGATCTGATTAATGTAGCAAAAAAGAGAACAAATATAATACCTATCATAGAAGATGCTAGACATCCACATAAATATAGGATGTTGGTTGGTAAGTAGAACATTAACTGTGGAAACCAATGATTAGTATGCAAAGGAGTAGGTCCGGTAAGGACCGATTTTGGCCTCAAATTTCAGTTTCATTTGACGAAAGATTTTGACCACTTTTTAAACACTTAAGTGTCTATTTCATATGATGCAATTAATTTATGTGAAAGATTTTAACTTATTTAGTCATAAAAATGATCCGATTCAGGCTCAAATATGAGAAATCTACCAAATATGCGAAAAAATGTCACTTTTCAGATGGTTTTTGTCAAAAACGAAAGTGGCCGCATCCGTGTTCATCCTCAATCTTTATATATGTTATGTATTATCATCAAATACAACTTCCATTTCAATATTTTGGATGAACACGAATGCGGCCAATTTCGTTTTACACGGAAACCGTCTAAAATTTAACTAAAATGCTGGAGTTGTGAAGATTTCAGTACTTTAGCATGAATTAATGGTGCTAGTTCTCAATATATGTGCATTGTATTGTCAAAAAGAGCCCATATTTATGTAGAAGAACCTTTCTACTATCCAATAAATGACTAAAAGTTTACATTTTAACAATTTTGTAAAACTGCTATATTTTGGGGCCAAAAAGGGGTCTTACTGGACCTACTCCTTTTCAACACGTTCTGTGGTTGCATCAATTAATGTTAAAAAAAATGCATGAAATGCAATCAAAACCCTTATGGTACTGGCTTGCTTTATCTTCCAAGTTTTAACACTACCTCTGATGGATACAAAATGATGCAGTTATATAATGCTTCTGTATATCCTCTCCAGGCTATGTCAGTCAATTTATTAACAATTTGGTCTACTTAGATGTATTTAAGTTACAATTTGATGTCACTTTTATTAAAACTTACATAAATAATGTTTGGTGTATGAATCTCTTACAAAATTAGGTTTAGCTACAAATGTAAGATCATGAACCAAGGAAGATAACTCTTAACTAAAATATATATAAATTTGCCTAGCTAAATAAGATTCAATGTTATATTTTAAAGGAGTAGGTTCAGTAAGACCCCTTTTTGGCCCCAAAATATAGCAGTTTTACAAAATTGTGAAAATGTAATCTTTTAGCTATTTACTGGAAAGTAGAATGCTTCTGCTACATAAATATGGGTTGTTTTTGAAAATACAATGCACATATATTGGGTACTAGCATCATTAAGTCATGCTAAATTACTGAAATCTTCACAATTTTAGCATTTTAGTTAAATTTTACACGGTTTCCGTCTTAAATGAAAGTGGCCGCATTCGTGTTCATTCATAATATTGAAATGTTAGTTGTATTTGATGATAATACATAATATAAATAAAGGTTGAGGATAAACACGGAAGCGGCCACTTTCCTTTTTGACAAAAATCATCTGAAAAGTGAAATTTTTTGGCATATTTGATAGATTTTTCATATTTAAGCTTGAATCGGAGCGTTTTTAATGACCAAATCAGTTAAAATCTTTCACATAAACTAATTGAATCAATTGAAATAAACACTTGAGTGTTTAACAAGTGTCCAAAATCTTTCGTTAGATGAACCTGAAATTTGAGCCCAAAATCGGCCCTTACCGGACCTACTCCTTTGCAAAATGGTGAAATGAAAGCAATCTTAATCCTTTTATTTTCTTTTATCAACTAAATCTGAAAAAAGGGAAGCATCATTTTCCTTGTCATGTGACATTTACACCACACACAAGATAGTTGATGCTTGTGAAACTCATAAAATAACAAATGTTACATGTACGACAAATTTTTAATTGATTTAGGTCCAATATATAACAAACTTGTCTATGTGAACAGTATTTAAAGTCTACTCATTTACTTTATTAAAAATCATCCTGAAAATATTAAATTTCATGCAACTTTTTGGATCTTTAATTTCACAGAAAAACATATATATATATATATATACACACATGTTTTTCATAGACAAATTTTACAGGAATGATTTATTGAAATACTCCTGGATATTAAACAAACAACAATCAATCAATCCATATGTTTATAATGTAGTAAAACCATAATACATGTAGATTAAAATTATAAATATTGAGGATTTATGATTGTATATAATTGTAGGTATGGTAGATACAATATTTGCTGATGTAGCACAGCCTGATCAAGCCAGAATTGTTGCCATCAATGCCCATAATTTCCTCAAAAATACTGGTCACATTGTTATTTCAATCAAGGTATATTTTATTTACAAGAAAGTTTTCTTTATGGTAACACCTTTCAGAAGAAAGTCAATAATTGTACAAATCTCTACAAACAGAAACTTATTTTCTAGACCTTGAATATTAAAAAGTTTGTAAAAGTTTAGAATAAGTCTTTAGATAGTAATGTCACTAAGCTATACATCACAAATTTTTAAAAATTTGTTAGAAAAGTCAGTTGATTTACAGTTTATAAACTCTCCTGACATCGGAGCTGTGCATTTTTTGAAAGGGAAATTTTTACACGTGAAGAGAAAATATCTCAATGATAATCTTAACTTCAAATAAAAAATTTAGTGTGTATATTTTCTTATATTGCATTAGTGATTTATTGAAATTTATCGTTCATTTGTATATAAATTTGACCGATTTTTCTTTCATGTAATTTCAGCATCCAACTTATCAATATCGAAATGATGCAAAAAAATCAATGCCCCAAAACTATTATGTTAGGGCAGAAGTTGATTAAATAAAGCTGACGATTATTGATAAGCAACAAATGCAATGATATTTAATTATAAATACATAATGTATTCATATACATTGATAAACATGCATAAGTACAATAAGATTTGGGGAAAATGTGATAGTTTATTTTGCTGGAATCTGTGAGTGCCAAGTTAAGGTATGTTGTTTAAATATAGCACTTACTGTATTAATTAAATAAGACTAGAACTAAAATAAATGGCCTGGTTCCTAAACTGATGAAATCCTTTCATGTTGAAAGCTTTTTTTTCTTCAAATTATAGCACCATCTATGGTTTATTATACATTTAAGGTCCAGGAGTCGGTTTCACAAAAAAATTTACGACTAAGAGATTTGTCTTAAATCATGAACAAATCAGTATACTTACGATCAATCTTAGTCTTTAAGTTTTTTTGTGAAATCCACTCCAGTTTCCTAAACATGACTTACACCCTATCTTACATGTATGAGGAAGCAGTAGTAAATAATCATTTTTTTTTTTTTTTTATTAAATCCTTAAGTTAAGAGTGTGAAAAGGGATTGAAATGAAAAAAAAAGAGAAAAACAAGATTCAGTAAGAAAGAGGCATAATGAAACGGCATTGCTGTAATGTGTTGGATTTAGTAGATTATGGGAACACCATCAAAGTGGGCAGTATATTTGAGAGTTTATATGAACTGTTTCATTTAGCTAGATAATTAACCTGGAATGAAAATCAGTACGAATAAGCTATACTTAGGTTTAAAATCATATTTTAAAAAAGGAAATAGAAGGCTACATTTAAGAAATATACAAGAAATTATGAACAAGCAACAATTGATTTTATTTTAAAGGCTAATTGTATCGACTCGACAGCTGAACCTGAAGCAGTATTTGCAGGAGAATTAAACAAGTTGAAGACGGAGAAGATCAAACCACAGGAACAGTTAACACTAGAGCCTTATGAGAGAGACCATGCGGTAGTAGTTGGAATATACAGGTAGGTTTTTATAAATTTTCTGAAGTGGTTGGAATTTAATGGGTTAGTAGTCCCCTTTCATCAAAGCAAAGGGAATTTATGAATTTGGTTTGTCTGTCTGTCTGGTAATCCGTCTTGCAGGGTTGGCAAAAACCCGGGTTTTATGAGTATTGCCCAGCCCAGTGGGAAATACTGGGAAAACCCGGGTTTTACTGGGTTTTAATGGGTAATACTGGGCAATACTGGGTAATATAAAATACTGGCCTGAATTTTAAAGAGGATTCAGTGATCAAACTCAATTGCAATACATTTAAGATATTTATAAACACATTTTGATTTATAAATTAGTTTACTTGTTTGAGAGTGATAATACAAGTGTATATACATTTGAAAAAGTACTATTCTTGCAACTATGTAACAAGTAAACATGTAGTCACACATTACACAAATATCAATGGAAAAGGCCTTTATCAATAATTCTCTTCTGAAAGTCTATGAAATCACCCTTTCGTCTAGATTGGTCAAACTGTTAACATAAATTCAAAGAATTCATTTTTCAAATGTATTTATCTTACATTAAGAATTAACAAGAAAATGTAAGAAAAATTACTTTTGCATAATTTATATGTACATCACTAATTAATAAGTAATTATTCAGATTAGGACATTGATATGTTTATATAACAATATTCAGCCTTTTCATTTCTATAAGGGTTAATGACTTGACCCTGTAGGGTGTTTATTTAGCAATATGATTGAAAAGACATTTAAATTTACAATTCACATAAACACTGCTATAAAATGCATTTTTTTTTTTTTAAAGTTTGGATAGTTTAAACAATACATGGAAATTAACAAGGTATTAATAATCCGAAAATATTCAAATTTTGTATTCTGCCTACAAAGAAGTAGTGGAGAAAAGAATGAAATTGAATTTTCAATCTTCTAGAAACATGACTCTCAATGGTTATCTGTATAAAATGTATATTTTTAGCTATAATACTATGAAACTACAACAAGACTTTACTATTTTGTGTTAAAATAAGCTTAAAAAGTCTTATTGCCCAGTATTACCCATTTCTTGGAGTATTGCCCAGCCCGGGAAAACCCGGGAATTCCCGCCTGTGTTTTCCCGGGCGGGTAATACTTTGCCAACCCTGCCGTCTTGTCATTTTGGCAAACCGATTTTCCACACTTTTTTTCCTTATACTCGAAGAAATTGGTTTGATATTTTGTACATAGTAATAACATGCACAGTTACATATTAAGTTTTTATTTTGTTCTGGTCTGATGATTTTGTGCAGAATTATGGTCATCACTAAGAATTTTACATAAATAATCAGTTTTCAATTTTTTTTGGAAAATATTTTTCATATAGTTTTAACTATGACAATTATTATAATTATTAAGTTCTAGAACATGAATTGTTAACTGCTTGGGTCTATGGATTGCAATGCAATACTCTCAGAATGCTTCTTTAACAATGTTCTGTAGTGGTTAGAACTAATATATTGGCAGGTGAATTTATATCAATGTTTTCTAGTGGTTGGAATTGACAGGTATCTTTAAAATGATGTTTTGTAGTAGTTGGAATTTTCTTGTTTATTTACAAGACACTGCAAAATATGCAATGTAATTGAATAAAAGTGATACTAGAAATTTATTTTTGAAGATTTATAATATTTTATGGATGATAAATTTCTATTAGAAGAATGTTCAAAAATCTTATTTTATAAAGGAAAAATCACATTTGTCAGTTTAATATAATGTCATTGTATAAAATATCAACCATAGCTTTAATGAATTAATAATGGAATTTATTTATCTTTTTAGACCTCCAAAGAAATGATACTGATGACAACTGAAGATATACATGGATATATATTGACAATACAAGTCCTATTCTGGAGACCTTTATCAAGATCAATTGTGATTTAGAATGGAACTTTTAAAGACAGTACTATTGAAAGATCTTACTGTACGGACTATTAGATTTATGTGTATTGTATGAGAACATACATCAAAACACATAATAAAATTTAATTACATCATTTTATTTCCTATTATAGACTTGCATAGATTACTGCTTCATTAATTCATGATTAACATGACTGACTTTTCTGATATATATTGTGTTTATAGTGATTTAACCATTACTTTAATTTGAGTGTTCAAAGATAGTTTTGATAAAATGAATCGACTAAATTAATCACAAAAAAAGGTGATCTACAAGACTGAGTGAGTGAGAGTCTTGATTTTCTTCTCAATTTTTTTATCATCAGAAACGACACATTTTTTGTGTCATTTTAGAAACTTTACTCTGTTCAATCACATACCACTCCATTGTTGAATATCATTCATTATTTTCTTCTCATTTCATTCAGTTTTTAAATGCATCAATCTTTTTTTTCTAGTAAACATAATTCGTATCATAACTATATATCATGATATATTGGAACAGCAATATGATAAAGAGTTTTGCGGGATTGAATATTTATCTTGTAAGATGGTGTAGGATTGTAATATTAAAGTAAGTTGACTTTGCTTCAGTGGTAGAAGTGATGGACTTACATTTGTACTTTAAAATAGAAATAGAGAGTTTTTTTTTTTAAAGACTTGATATTTCCATGCAAAGTTAACACTGACATTGTGTATGCTTGTATTTAAATATACCATATAGGAAAGTAAAAAAAAAAAACGTAAGGATCAGGATGAGTTCAAGAATTGGAAATTGTTCAAAAGTCATAATTGTAAAATTTGCCAGGGCTCACGCTACCAGGCGACTTGGGCGAAGAAGTCGCTTTCTCGATCGTCACTTCGCTTTCCCCGACCCCCAAAAGCGAAAACAAGTCGCCCTGTTCTTGACGATACTCGCTTTCAGTCGCTTCCGTCATCGGACATTTTCAATTTTTACCAAGTTGATGAAACATCAATTTTTTATTGATAATTAAAGAAATTTAGACCTAAACGATTGATTATCTTAAGAAAAGAGGTTGAAGCATTGTCTTTGCAGTGTGTAGCAGGTTATTTGATAAAAATACAACGTTCATTTCCGCAAGTTCCGGTGGTTGTTACTCGAAAACGTACATCAACTTAAATTTCGGCGGCAAAATAAGTTTGTTACTTCATTTAAACGTGATAAAAGTTGCCTCCAGTAAATGTTCAATCCATTTATTGCATTAAAAACGCCATGTTCCTTTCCAAATTACTTGTCAAACATCGTTTATTTTGTAAATTTTCTTGCATTCGTCCGCCATTGACCGATTTCTAAACTACGGATCTGAACCGGACCAGCTGTGACCGAAATCCGTACTTTTTCAATAATTACTACGGACGCACGGATGGAACAGCTGACAGAAGAATATTGATCCCTAAGGGAAAAATTACGTATTCCACACGCATTAAGAGACTTTTGGTTACATCTCATTGATTGGTGTATATAATTCCCTATATTTTTTATGGATTGTTTCAAAGTTGCTTAACTCTGAGACTATTAACTATATTATGGCCCAGCTTAATAACTTTTAAACCAGAATGTTTGATCATGTATCACGATAAAATTTAAAGAAAATTTGTGAATAAATTTTACCAATATGACCTCGTTTGTTTTGTAAGCAAAAAGCTTCCAATGGCATGTTTTCCTAAAATATAGGCGGATCCAGGGGGGGGGAGGGGAGTTTACAATTATTCCTAAAACTAGTCTAACATAGAATCTACCTAGCTGCTACAGCATTGCTATATCTAATCATGTTGACATTAGCACCTATAAGTCACTGTATAGCCTACACCAATTAGCAAAACTCTAACATATAGTAGAGGAAGGCCAGACATAAAAAAAAAAATGTAAAACGATTTAAACGAGAAAACCTACAGCCTGATTATTGGTCAAAACAATTCACGAAAAAACGATAGCACCCAACAACCATGTAGTTGCAGGTTTCTAGCTGGGACAAGCATATATGGATTATCAACATTGCTTTCATGCTAAATTTTATGATTAAAGCTAGTTGAATGACATTTTTTATACGACCGCAAAATTTGAAAAAATTTTCGTCGTATATTGCTATCACGTTGGCGTCGTCGTCGTCTGCGTCGTCGTCGTCGTCCGGCGTCCGAATACTTTTAGTTTTCGCACTCTAACTTTAGTAAAAGTGAATGGAAATCTATGAAATTTTAACACAAGGTTTATGACCACAAAAGGAAGGTTGGTATTGATTTTGGGAGTTTTGGTCCCAACATTTTAGGAATTAGGGGCCAAAAAGGGCCCAAATAAGCATTTTCTTGGTTTTCGCACTATAACTTTAGTTTAAGTTAATAGAAATCTATGAAATTTTGACACAAGGTTTATGACCACAAAAGAACGGTTGGGATTGATTTTGGGAGTTTAGGTTTCAACAGTTTAGGAATTAGGGGCCAAAAAAGGGCCCAAATAAGCATTATTCTTGGTTTTCGCACAATAACTTTAGTTTAAGTAAATAGAAATCAATGAAATTTAAACACAATGTTAATGACTACAAAAGGAAGGTTGGTATTGATTTTGGGAGTTTAGGTCCCAACAGTTTAGGAATTAGGGGCCAAAAAGGGACCCAAATAAGCATTTTTCTTGGTTTTCGCACCATAACGTTAGTATAAGTAAATAGAAATCTATGAAATTTAAACACAAGGTTTATGACCATAAAAGGAAGGTTGGTATTGATTTTGGGAGTTTTGGTCCCAACAGAATAAGGGGCCCAAAGGGTCCAAAATTAAACTTTGTTTGATTTCATCAAAATTGAATAATTGGGGTTCTTTGATATGCCGAATCTAACTGTAATGACTGTGTATGTAGATTCTTAACTTTTGGTCCCGTTTTCAAATTGGTCTACATTAAGGTCCAAAGGGTCCAAAATTAAACTTAGTTTGATTTTGACAAAAAATGAATCAGTTAGGTTCTTTGATATGCTGAATCTAAAAATGTACTTAGATTCTTGATTATTGGCCCAGTTTTCAAGTTGGTCCAAATCGGGGTCCAAAATTAAACTTTGTTTGATTTCATCAAAAATTGAATAAATGGGGTTCTTTGATATACCAAATCTAACTGTGTATGTAGATTCTTCATTTTTGGTCCTGTTTTCAAATTGGTCTACACTAAAGTCCAAAGGGTCCAAAATTAAACTTAGTCTGATTTCAACAAAAATTGAAATCTTGGGGTTCTTTGATATGCTGAATCCAAAAATGTACTTAGATTTTTTATTATGGGCCCAGTTTTCAAGTTGGTCCAAATCAGGATCTAAAATTATTATATTAAGTGTTGTGCAATAGCAAGTCTTTTCAATTGCACAGTATTGCGCAATGGCAAGAAATATCTAATTGCACAATATTGTGAAATAGCAAATTTTTTTTTAATTAGAGTTATCTTTCTTTGTCCAGAATAGTAAGCAAGAAATATCTAATTGCAAAATATTGTGCAATAGCAAGATTTTTTTTTAATTGGAGTTATCTTTCTTTGTCCAGAATCAACTTAAATCTTTGTTATATACAATATACAATGTATATTCACTTTTTACTACCAACTGATAAATTATAATAAATAACATTCAGTGATAACAAGCAGTTTTTTTTACATCTTAATATTTTATGATGTATTTAAATGAGTAGTTATTGTTGCAAACTCCATTAGAAATTTTAATTGAGATTAGTTTTGGAATAAGGGAAAGGGGGATGTGATTAAAAAAATTGGGTTCAATTTTTCTCATTTGAAATTTCATAAATAAAAAAACAAAATTTCTTCAAACATTTTTATGCCCCACCTACGATAGTAGAGGGGCATTATGTTTTCTGGTCTGTGCGTCCGTCCGTCCGTCCGTCTGTCCCGCTTCAGGTTAAAGTTTTTGGTCAAGGTAGTTTTTGATGAAGTTTAAGTCCAATCGACTTCAAACTTAGTACACATGTCCCCTATGATATGATCTTTCTAATTTTAATGCCAAATTAGAGTTTTTACCCCAATTTCACGGTCCACTGAACATGGAAAATGATAGTGCGAGTGGGGCATTCGTGTACTGAGGACACATTATTGTTTTGAGAGGATTAATATTCAACAGCATAGTGAATTGCTCTAAGAGAAAACAAAAATTTTAAGTTCATTAGAACACATTCATTCTGTGTCAGAAACCTATGCTGTGTCAACTATTTAATCACAATCCAAATTTAGAGCTGAATCCAGCTTGAATGTTGTGTCCATACTTGCCCCAACCGTTCAGGGTTCAACCTCTGCGGTCGTATAAAGCTACGCCCTGCGGAGCATCTGGTTATACGTTTATATTGGCACTATGTTGGACTTGTAAGAAAATCGGGATATTTGAAATATAGGATCCATAGGGGCAGCCCCGATGTTCCGACAACCCACAGGTCCGACACACCAATAGTCCGACAATACAATTAATCCCGACCAATAGTAGTAAGCTGATACACAGAAACTTACTAATTTGTGAACCTAGTGTTACAATGTAGACCAGTTTTTAAAGAGCAATCAGGGACACATCGATAGTACTATTATGTAAATGTTCATCTTTACGAGGAACAACATAAGATAACTTGCATACCGAAACTGTGAACACACACTTTCCACATCAATGAACTTGTCAATTAACCCGCTATTTGAACGGAATTGCTTACCCCTCACCCCTCCATTGCTGGAGATGTAAACAACAATCTTCACCTTCAACTCAGTTGTCCTATCAGATAGATCTATTGTATTTGAAATAAAAGTGAACCCAAATTCAGGAATTTTGCGACTTAGATCAAGGGGTACCCCTAGAGTATCTATATAAAAGGACAAAAAAAATCAACCTATAAGTATATAAGAAAATAGGACAATACAAATGTTCAAGTAAAACAAACCCTATACAGTATTGCTTAGTGACCAACTGAAACACGACTCAGGGTGCGGTAGTCTCTCGCTGCATTGCTGGATTTAACAGTGCTTATTTGATTTCAAAGGGGGGTTCGGACGAACCCCCTGGCTACGGGTATGTTATCCCTATGTTCTATGTTTAGCCATGTCGGCCATGTTGTTTGGTAGGGGTGGTCATCGATAGGACACATGTTTTAAACTAGATACCCTAGTGATGATTGTGGCCCAAGTTTGGTTAAACTTGGGCCATTAGATTCAAGAGAAGAATTTTTTTGTTAAAGTGAACAGACGAAGAAGGACGCCGCACGCCAAGTGATGAGAAAAGCTTACTTGACCTTTCAAGTCGGGTGAGCTAAAACTGTACCTATTTATTAGCATATGATAGTCATATTCAACGGAGTCTAATGAACAGCTTGATTATCATTGAATAGAATTAAGGAGTAGTTGATAACAAAAATAATAATTTGTAGTAAAAGTTAAGAAATCAGAGGATAGTACTGTAACAAAATCGACGTTCCTCAA